>APFE030553422.1:0-18955 GCA_000404065.3 Pinus taeda
TTCAGCCTCAGTTCCCCTCTGACGCAGGCCCAGACGTCGGATAGGACGAACATCAGAAGAATGAAGCAAATCATCGTACGGCTCCGACAGAAGAAGATAATACAGACAAAGAGATACACAACAAAGCCAAGGCGTCTCAGCAAAAGGTAACATCAGCCACTTGTATCCCAAAAGCTGCCGAACCCATCAAGGTTGAACTGCCTAGCCACCGCATCAATGGTGAGATCCAGTACATGCAAGATCATGCACTAATCGGACGGTTTCTAGGCTTCTGGCCTACGGAAAAAGCCTTACAAGGTTGGATAGCTTCCAAATGGAAGCCCAAAGGACAAATTACTCTGCAACTAGGACCAAAAGGCTTCTTCACAACAATCTTTCACTGTGTGGAGGACAGAGTGCGGATATTCGAAGGAGGCCCATACTTCTTCAACTCTTCAGGCCTCTACCTCACAGAATGGAAACCAAGATTCAATCCCGACAAGGAAGATTTCAGCTGGGCTCCAGTCTGGATCAGGATGTACTCCCTCTCAGCGGAGTACTGGAAAGAAGAAACGTTGGCGGATATAGGCAACAAACTTGGCACCTTTATCAGAGTCGCGGCTGAAACAAAAACTCGCAAATATACCTCATATGCCAGGATCTGCGTCCACATGCATCTGACCAAAGCTCTAGCTGATACGGTAAGACTCTATCACGATGATTATGAATGGACACAACCTTTAGATTATGAGCATATTCCCTTCCGATGTCGCGAGTGTCATGAGCATGGCCATCTCTTCCGTGACTGTCCATTAAACTCTCAATCCAATGCAGCTGCTGCTGTCTCTGATAAAGACTCCGAAGGTTTCATCAAGATTCCCAACCGTCGTAGGCATGCCAAAAAGAATCAGCCAGTCATGGACAACGCTCTCAAAACTGACTCCCAGAACAGATTCTCTGTTCTTGCAATGCACAATAAGCAAGATCATCCCAGTTCTGAACCCCCGCGCAATACCTCTTCGCCCTCTTCCTCCCTCATTCCCTCAGACCCCATGCAGCCCTCTGATCCTGCTCTTTCGAATCCCATTCCAAACCCTTCTTTGGAGAAAGGAAAATCGGTGTCAAGTCTCAGTCCCTTCTCCTTCTCCCATGAGAAACCTTCAGTGGACAATAAGCAGCAAGACTATGATATGGAGACAGATGTTACTCTGGCTCTCAGTCTTCAGCAGGAAGCGGATGAGGAAGAACTAGGGGATACCACTGTCATGGAAGAAGATCAGGCGGATGTTAGCATAGATGGTCTAGACATCTTCACACTTGAAACGGCATGCAAACAGAGAGAATACAACTCTATTCAACCCTGGCAAATAGACAAGCTGGAAGGAGTCTTAGCCAAGGTGCAGCATCATAAAAGCCTTGGCATACAAGGAGGCAGCCTATGGGACGGAAAAAAGATGCTCAAAGACCCTAAGAAACGAGGAAGAAAGACAGACCTTCAGAGAACCATAGCACTAGGTGAAATACTTATGGAGTCGGGGCGATTCCCTAAGCTGACAAAGTTCTACAAACCCAAATCTCAGTTTACATTAAGCTAATATCCTGGAATGTGAGAGGACTCAACAGCCCCTCAAAACATAGAATGATAAAAAACTTGATTCAACAAGAAAAACCTACCATAGTTTTTCTGCAAGAAACAAAAAGCAACACTGAAGCTATTGAAAGAATACGCGACAAAGTCTGGGCAGGAAGCAACGCCATCTCAGTAGACGCCTCTGGAGCCTCAGGCGGTTTAGCCATTTTGTGGAACCCACAAATCATCACACTATATGACTTCCATGCCACTCTACATCTTATTCAAGCCTCCTTCCACCTCATTGGCACCGGAATCCATGGGCATCTCACAAATGTATATTTTCCTCAGACAATTCAGCAAAAACTAGAACTGCTGGAAACGATTTCTATCCTCAATGAAAACAGGAAATTCCCGCTCTGGATCGGAGGCGGCGACTTCAACATAATAACATCCATGGCAGAGAAGCAGGGAGGTAGAATCAGGCTCGACAGTGACAGCAAGGGCCTCAAAGAATTCATTCAAAACAATCATCTTATGGACATACCAACCTCTAATGGAATTTTCACTTGGACTAACAAGCGTCGAGGTATTCATCACATTGCCTCCAAGCTTGATAGATTCCTTCTTTCTGACAATGCAATCCACCTGGGAGGGGATTTCAATGCTTCCATCATCCCCCAAAGTGGATCTGACCACTGGCCAATTTTGCTACAATGGTCCAGGCCAAGTAACCGCTGCAACAAACCTTTCAGATTCAAAGCATTCTGGCTAACAAATGCCACTTTCAAGACGGTAGTCACCGATGCATGGGCAGCTTACATTCCGCCAGAGGGAGCCAAAATGTATCAATTCCAACAAAAACTAAAAAATCTGAAACATGTCCTCAAAGTATGGAATCGCACAAATTTTGGCAACATACAGGAGAAGCGCTCACAATTGGAACAACAAATGCACATACTTCAACAAACTCTCATCCTTGAAGGTAGATCAGAAGAACAAGCACGGCAGGAACAGATCCTCTGGAATCAAATCGAGGAACGCGGGAAACAAGAGGAAATACTCTGGCGGCAAAAATCTAGAATCAACTGGCTCAAAGAGGGAGAGAAGAATACAAAATTCTTCCACAAAGCCACCATTCAAAGGCGCATGCACAATAATATCACGTTCATCAACAACCATCAAGGCGAAAGAATTGAGGAACATGAGGACATGGAAAAGGAATTCACAGGGTATTTCAAGGAAATTTTCACGTAACCCATTGAGAACAGGGATGCAACAATCAGAGCCATCACGCAGCATATTCCAAGCATCATCACTGAGGATCACAATAACAGATTACTCCAGCCCATGACCTTGCAGGAAGTTGAAGAAGCCATGGCTCAACTCAAAGACAGAAAAGCGCTTGGGCCTGATGGCTTTGCAGCCAATTTCTTCCATGAATTCTGGGAGCTCATCAAAACTGAGGTATGGGCCCTCGTTGAAGAATCTAGAAGCATGAACTGGGTCCTCCCAGTTCTCAATACCACCTTTATAGCACTGGTACCCAAGGGCGGAGAACCCAACAGGACTGAAAAATACAGACCAATCGCACTATGCAATGTAATTTACAAGCTAATCTCAAAGGTCATTGCAAATAGGCTCAAACCTCTCTTGCCCTTACTCATGTCTCTGGAACAAACTGGGTATGTGGAAGGATGGCAGATCATGGATGGAATCATACTATCAAATGAGGTAATACATTCATTAAATATTCTCAAGAAACCAGGTATGATTCTAAAACTCGACCTCTCCAAAGCTTTTGATAAGCTAAGTTGGAATTTTATTCACAAAATGCTTTTAGCCTTTGGCTTTAGTGCAACCTGGACCAGGTGGATTATGAGCCTCATCACCTCTCCAAGCTTCTCTGTTCTTTTGAATGGCTCTCCCTCCTCCCCCTTTCGACCCTCTCGTGGCATTAGGCAAGGGGATCCACTTTCACCTTTTCTCTTTGTTCTAATGGCCGAGGGCCTCAGCAGACTTCTCAAATCTGTCGTTGCCTCTCAAGAGCTTAAAGGCATTTCCATCCATGGTCTCAATCCTCTGTCTCATCAGCAGTTCGTTGATGACACCATGCTTTTTGGCCATCCCTCCTCAAAAGAAGCCTCAGTGTTTAAGTCTCTTCTCACCCTTTACTCTGATGCCTCTGGCACCTCCATCAAGGCCTCGAAGTCTCAACTCTTCTTTTTTAACACTCCCCCCTCCACCCAAAGGAATATTGCCAGAATTCTAGGATTCACCATATCCCATTTGCCTTCTAAATACCTTGGAGCTCCCCTCCTGGACTCAGCTATCAAACATGCTTCCTTGCGGTCTCTCCTGGATAAGCTAGAATCAAAACTCTCATCGTGGACCTTTCGTGCACTCAACATGGTAGGCAGATTGATCCTGATCAAGTCTGTCCTTCAAGCTATGCCGTTGTACCTCTTCGCCACCATGGCAGCTCCAAAATGGGTCCTTAAAGCCATTCGCAACCTTCAGCGCAACTTCCTATGGGGCTCCACTGGCAGGAATCAAAACTGGGCTATCGTAAATTGGAAAGAAGTGTGCAAAATCAAATCAGAAGGAGGACTAGGGCTTCGAGATCCACTTCAAAGTAATAACACAATGGGAGCCAGAATGTGGTGGAACTGGATCTCCAAGCCGCATTCACCTTGGGCTCGACTATGGCAAGCAAAATATGCTCTGGGAAGTCAATGGCACGATCTCATCTGAATTAACTCCACAGCCCAAGGTTCACCAATCTGGAATGCTACAAAGACACATAGCCACTTCATTCAGGAACACAGTTTCTGGGAAATCCATTCAGGTACGTCAGCCAAGTTTTGGGAGGATTCATGGCAGCAGCTCCCTAAACTTGTGAATCTATTCCAAATTTCCCTCTGGCAATCATATGTGTAGCAAGAAAACCTCATTCAGGTGCAACAATTCTAGCAACAAACAAAGCATCATGGATACCGACTATGGAAACCCGTGAGCAGCTGGCAGAGGGATTGGGAAGGCGAAACATACTCAAACATGGAACAGGAACTCACTCATCGCAGAATTCGTCACTCCAACCAGCAGGATAAGCTCAGATGGGGTCACACGCACAAAGGCACATTCACCACTAAAGAAGCACATCAACTGTGCTATTCAGACACCCAAGCAGATAAAGATCAAATTTGGGCACGAGTTTGGTTACCAGGGCTATGGCCTAAAATCTCAACCTTCTTATGGCTGCTAAGTAAAAAGCGCATTCTAACTTGGGACAATTTAATAAAAAGGGGATTCATTGGGCCTTCTAGATGCCCAAATTGCAATCTCCATGCTGAGACAATCAGACATTTAATGGAGACATGTCCGCTAGCAAAGCAACTTTGGGAAAAAGTGGAGAAATGCAACAAGAGAACAGAACCCAGGAGCGAGGATGTAACGGAAAATATATGGAACTGGGACAAGAGCCCATTCAAAAGCCAACTTCTCAATACTTTATGGGGTCTAATACCAAGCTTTTTTTACTGGCTTCTCTAGAAAGAGCGCAACTCATGAATCTTCAACAACACCTCCCGGACAATCGATGCTCTGTGGCTCATCTACAAAAGAAATATCCAGGAAACCTTAGCCATAAGAACCTAGTATGATACAGACATGCCAGAAGTGCAACAAGAGAGGGACATTTTTAAAGAATGGAATCTTGACCTTTCCACCTTTGCAAAGGTCATTACCCGTCCTCCACGCAGCTCCACCTCCCCGTCCTCCTGGTCCCCACCAGCTTTCAACTCATTCAAGCTAAATTTTGACGGGGTAGCTAAAGGTAATCCTGGTCCTGCAGGATTCGGAGGAATCATCAGAAGCCACATAGGAGCACTTCTGCATATCTCTTATGGCTCTTTTGGCAAAGCCACCAACAATGTAGCTGAGCTGGAAGGACTCTGGCACGAGATTTGTCTAGCAGAGCAAAAACACTTCTTCCCTCTTGAGCTTGAGGGCGATTCTCTCATCCTAATAGCAGCAGCCAAGAAAATTCAGGCAGGGGCAACAACAGTCAAATTAGCAACCAGCTGGAGATTGCTAAGTAGGTTGGAATCCCTGGAGACAAAGCTTAAGAATCCACAAAGTATAACCTTCCAGCATGTACGCAGAACAACAAACCAGGTTGCGGACAGAATGGCTAATCAAGGTGTGTCTCAGTCATCACCTTACTTCTTCGGCTCCTTGGACATGGTTGAGGATGAACAACTCGAAAAGGACTACATCGCTTTGGTGCAAAAGGACCTCTGCCTCCCGGATGCGGGTGATTTTAATGCTTAACAGGTCAAGGGCTCGTTATGAGGGCAGGTATCCGCCTGGACGAGCCATGTATAACAGGACGCATAGCATGTGGGCTTGCTGCGTGAGGCATTTAAGTTCAGAGGCGTTGGTTAATGGTGGTCGGTTCCTTTCGGCATTTACTGCCCCTCTTAGTAACGGGAAAATGGCGCTACAAATCCATGGCCTCTCTGTCATTCTCCCGCAGTTTGTGTTTTCTCATGCTCTGGTTCTGAGGGAGGTCGTGGTGGCTCAATCTCTGGTTCTAAGGGAGGTTGCAAGGGGTTATTCCTGCCATTGGGACCATTCGGAGGTGTTTGGAATCTCTGTCACTCTCCCGTTGATGGGCATAAGGTTCGAGTGCTCGGAGGTGGTGTGTGCTCATTCTCTGGTTCCGAGGGAGGCTGCGACGGGTTATACCTGCTCTTCGCACAATTCAGAGATGCAGCGAGAGCGTCTATGACAGTCAAGCCAGTGCGGGATTTCCAGAGGGAAGGCTTCATCTCAGAGGCGAGCTCCCTCCTCCTCCTCCTCAATCGAGGTTTCTTCCGACCGTCAGCGCTCCAGGGGTCGGGTAGTTGGCAGAGGCAGCGCAGCGGAATATCGAGAGATTATGGACTGTGGGCACTCTAAGCATCCCATGGTGAGATATCGTATTCCATGTACTCTGTCAAATTCAAATTTCTTTGTTACAGTTTCAGTGGAGCATTGCAGCAATACTCGAGGTGAAGATGATGCTATTCATGCCAGCCCTCCGCGGATTCCTGGGTTGGATCCTACAACAAGTGTGCAAGTTCCCACCATTGATATGCTGCGCCCTGTTCAAGACAGCTTCTCTCCAGACCCTGGGGCAGGCCCAAGTGAACCTATGCAGCGTGACATTCTCACCGAGCCGGATATCCACAAGATTCCCAGATGCAAAGCGAAGGAATATGTGCACACCACTGATGATGACTAGTTCGCTCTGCTGTTCGACTCAGGTTTCTGAAGAAGGAATTTTTTCACTGTCTTCTCTCACCGCTATCTTATATGTGTCCGGTCTTTGTCCTTATGTAATTCTGTCCCTATCTGTTACAGTGATGGCTATCCATAGTTGTTCCAGTCTTTATGTGTTTCAATTAAACATGTATGTTCAGTGTCGGTCTCATCAATGTCGATTTGGTTCAAGTGTCGGTCTTATGTAATTTTGGAGGTGATCATTCCTGAGCTTACTGTCAGTCCTTCGACAGGTTTCATAGGGCTACGGCTCTATTGTACCAAAGATGATGTAATTTTTGCCTTTTTTGTAATATAATAGCATAGTCTTATTCAGAAAAAAAAAAAAAAAAAAAAAAAAAAAATGTGGGGAAAAAGAAGCAAAAACCAACCAAAAATATTTCCTTTCATGCCTCATAGGAATAGAGATAATTCATGAAAAAAATTCCCAACGCCCCCACTGCTTCACACAACTAACCTTCTCTCTTCTTTGATGGCTACAATCAAGAACGCTTAGGAGAACAACCAAACATATTTGAAGAAACTATAGGGGAAGAAGAATAAAAATACATTCCTTTAGAGCCAATGGCTGAACACAAAAATGCTAGGGGGAATGGAGAAAGAATAGAGGGTAACTTTCCCATTCCAGAGACCAATGGGAACACAAAAATGAAGAATATAAGCCCTTTTGCCCTACCTCATTTCCATGGTCTGACTGCAGAAGATCCTTACACCTTCTTATTTTAGTTTTCTATTATCTGTCAAACCTATGACTATGTAGAAGATGAGCAAAAGTTGAAACTATTTCCTTCTATTCTCAAGGATGTAGCATTGCGTTGGTTCATGGGATTACCTGGTAATAATATCATAACTTGGGCTTAGATGCACCAAGCCTTTAACGAAAAGTATCGAGACTATTGTAGGTCAAAAGATACTAAAAAATAAATTTTTCAAATGACTATAGGAAGTGATGAGTCCCTGGAAGACTATGAGGAAAGGTTCTAGCTCAGTTAGAAAAGGGTCAGGTGTACACTTGACCTTAAGTCTCTAAAGATGGTCATACACAAGGGAGTTCTAGAAGATCTTTTAGACACACTCCATCTACTGGCTACAGGAGATATCTATCAACTACCCTATGAAGACGTAAAAACTCTTTTTAGAAACCATTCAAGAGTAGCCAGAAAGAAGGGTAGGGGGAATGAACCCATAGCCAATACCTCTTCCTTGAACGCATCCATCAAAGGAGAAATTGGAAACATGTTGGAAGACTTCAAGGGTGAGATGTTGCAGACTCTTGCCATGCAAATGGATACCTTGCATATCAAAAGGAAACAACAGAAAGCAGAGAGGACTTTGGCCATCTTTTTCCCTATGTGCACTAGGAGGCATCCTAGGAATGAATGCCCATTTAACTCTATAGAGGTTTGTTCAATTTGTGAGGAGAATAATTCTACAGATAGGCGCCCTTCCTTTTCTAAACTTAAATTGTATATCAAGGGACTCAGGGAGCCACTGAAGAACTCTATTACATAAACCAAAGAACGTTGCACGGACATAGACCATACCAGCAGGGGATGCAAGGGACATCCTAGGCATACTACAACCCCAACATAATCACTTCGATACCTTCTTGGGGTCCTTCCATGCCTCCTCCTTAGTCCTTCACATCTCAATATCATGCCCAACAAGCCAAACATTCATTTCAATCCTATGCTTAGCCACCACCTCAACGGAATGCACCTCATCAGGGTTGGAGGCCCCAGTACAACTCTCTTCCTGCACTTTTGCCTCCACCACCTACCCAACCAAAACCATTACCTCCTACTCCTCCAAAGCAACCCCAAATGCCTACCCAACCGAACCCGAACCCGAACAACAGATAGGCTTAGTAAGTGTATAGTGGGAAACCATCATGCCCAACTTATGTTGTGGAGATTCATGAAATTAACTTGTGATCTAGGAAATTTCTCCCAAATAGCCAACCTCCACCTAGGGAGGTTGAGGAAGATAAAGAGGAAAGTGAACCTAAAGCAATTCCACCCTTTCCTAAGAGATTATCTGTGACAGTTCAACCTACCCCAAAAGAAACTGAACTCCTGGGGGAATTAAAACATTTATGTGTAAAGATACAACTTCTCCAAGCCATAAAAGATGTGCCTATCTACAATTGGTTTATCAAAGAGAAGTGCTTTAGGCATCAAGGAAGGCATGAGGGAGATGCCCCAACCATCAATGTCATAAGGTAACTATCTGACCTGATGTTGGGGTAGGTAATCTGTCCAAAATATCTAGACCCTGGAAGCCTAGTAGTTGATGTCCACATTAATGGCACCATGATCCCACACACTTTGACTAATCTAGGAGCTTCCATTAATGTGATGACAAAGGACACAATGCTCAAACTCAACCTTCAGGGTTCCTTTAGGAAAACCATAACCGTGCTACAGCTAGAAGACCGCTCCACCATGACCCCTGAGGGGATTGTGGAAGATGTGATGGTCTCCATTGATTCTTGGGAGTGCCCTACTAATTTCTTAGTTCTGCAGCATAAGGCAAAGCTCACTAGGTATCCTCTTATTCTGGGAAGACCCTGGTTGGCTACCGTCGATGCCTACATCAGCTGTCAAGCTGGGAACATGACCATAAAGAATGGGCATATGTCCAAGTAGTTAATCCTATATTCTCCTATCCAACCGTTTTTAGAACATGATCTACTTCTCTGGTTGGAGGAGAAAGAGGAGGATGAAGTTTACTGTGCACCACTTTGTACATTAGGAATCACCATGGCGGGAAAACAACAAGATGAGGATGATATGATTGAAAATTTGGTTTAGAATTCACCTCCCAGTGTATTCCCCTTAGATGACATAGTAAGAGAAACCCAAAAAAAAACCCCAACTAATATTTGTGTGGCCGACTCCACTTCTAATCATGTTAAGAATATAGGTTCGGTCCAGAAAGAACCTTGAAAATCAATTCATCCCTATCCACTTCCCAGGAGAAGGAATTGTGTAGTGTACTAAGAAAGCACTTAGATGCCTTTGCCTGGAGATAAAAGGAAATGAAGGGATTGCATGCTTTAGTCTGTACTCATCATATATACATCAAGGAGGGTTGCAAGCCAGTCAGGCAGCCTCAAAGGTAGATGAATCTAGCACTTAAAGATATTGTTAAGGAAGAACTGCAGAAATTTCTTGATGCAGGATTCATCTATCCCATCTCTAACAATGAATGGATCTCTCCTTTGGTGCTAGTGCCAAAGAAAAATGGTAAGTGGAGAACTTGTATCGACTATTGGGAACTAAAAAAAGCCACTAAAAACAACCATTTCCCTTTACTTTTCATAGATCAAGTGTTAGACAGTTTAGCGGGGAAAATCTTTTTCTCTTTCCTAGATGGGTTTAGCAGGTACAATGAAATTCAAATCAGCCCGGAAGAGAAAGATAAGACCACTTTCACTTGTCTTTGAGGTACCTTTGCATACTGGGTCCTTCCTTTTGGTTTTTGTAACGCTCCAGCCACTTTCCAAAGAGTGGTATTGAGTATATTTTCTAAATTAGTTCATGATGTAGTAGAGATATACATGGATGACTTTACTCCTTATGGCTCTAACTTTCAAGAAGCTTTGTCTAACCTAGGAAAAGTTCTAGATAAGTGTATTGAGATGAACCTGTCCCTCAGTCTAGAAAAATGTGAATTTTTATGACTAAAGGGATTGTGCTAGGTCATGCAATCCCTCAATAAGGACTGCAGGTGGACCCCAACAAAATTGCCATCATCGAAAGGGTCCCACCTACTCAAAAGGTGAGAGATGTCAGATGTTTCCTAGGCTTAGCTAGGTATTACTGAAGATTCATTAAAGATTTTAGCAAGCTAGCCTCTCCTTTGTTTGGCCTTTTAGGTAAAGATGTCGAGTTTATATGGTTGAAAAATTGTCAAGAAGCCTTAGATACCTTGAAAAGAAAACTTGTGACTGCCCCAATATTGAGAGGTCCAAACAAGGTTGTACCTTTCCACATTCACACAGATGCCTCGAACAAAGAAATAGGATCAACCTTGGGAAAAATTGATGAAAATATGCCTTATGCCATATACTTTATAAGAAAAAACTTGTCAAAGGCAGAGCTAAACTATACAATCACAAAAATGGAACTCCTAGTTGTAGTGCATTCCTTAAACAAATTCAGACATTATATCATAGGTTATCAAACCTTTGTGCACATTGATCATGTTGCAATTAGATATTTAATGAACAAATTGGATGTAAATGCCTGCATTATTAGTTGATAAGACTGGTAAAGAAAATGTTGTTGTTGACATTTTGGCGAGAGAATTTTCCTGCAGGTGAAGAAGGAATTGTGGATGATCAAATGCCAGATGAAC
The DNA here is from genome assembly GCA_000404065.3 of Pinus taeda. Taxonomy (NCBI): domain Eukaryota; kingdom Viridiplantae; phylum Streptophyta; class Pinopsida; order Pinales; family Pinaceae; genus Pinus; species Pinus taeda. The sequence goes on from APFE030553422.1 coordinate 11,237, forward strand.
ACCTATTTTCCATCTCAGTATTATCTCCATGGTTTGCTGATATAGAAAACTACTTGGTTTCAACATAGTTCCCACCACACTTATCCTCAAAAGAGAAGAGAAAGATAGTAAGTAAAAGCACCCCTCTCACTCGGATTAGGGGCAATCTCTTCAAACTTAGCCCAGATTAGATCTTGAGAAGATGTGTCAAGGAGAAGGAAGTTTTTGAAATCCTCCTGACCTGACATGATGGGCCTTGTGGAGGTCATTTTACAGCAAAAAAACTGCCTTCAAGTTACTACAAGCAGGCTACTAGTGGCCCACTCTTCATCAGGATGTTAGGAGATACACCAACTAGTGTGATCGGTGTCAAAGGATGGGGAACCTACTCCAAAGGATGAAATTCCCATGCAACCTCAAGTGACCTTTGAGCCATTTGAGAAGTGGGGCATGGAATTTGTGAGGCCTATCAGACCTCCTTCAATGTAGAAGCACTACATCATTGTGTGCACCGATTACCTGACAAAGTGGGCAGAGACAAAAGCAATCAAAGTAGCGACAAAGGAAAAAGTAGCTAAATTTTTTAGAGAGAATATATTCTACAAGTTCAGGTATCCAAGAGTGTTGGTCATAGATCAAGGTAGTGAGTTCACTTCCAACTTGATTGAAGACCTGCTCATACATCATAGAATCAAGCACTGGACTTCCGCCCATTATCATCCACAAGCCAATGGACAGGTGTAGGTCACTAATAAAGCATTGGAAGGAATCGTGACAAAGGTAGTGAGCAGCAGCAGGAAAGACTGGGCATACAAATTAGTTGAGGTCACTTGGGCCTACAATGCAACCTGGAAGACCACTAGAGGGTTCACACCCTATGAGCTGGTCTATGGGAAGAAAGCTTTCCTATCAATAAAATTTGAATTCAATACCTTGAGGATGGCATCTCAGCTGGACCTAGACCTCAACCATGCACAAAAATAAAGATTACTCCAGCTCAATGGATTGGATGAATACCGAATGAAAGCCCTTCTCCATACAGAGGTAGTTCAAGTTCAGAGAAAGATATGGAATGACAAAAGCATCATGGAGAAGCAATTTCAAGAGGGAGATTGGGCACTACTCTATGATTCAAGATACAAAGATTTCAAGGGCAAGTTGAGGACAAGATGGTTGGGACCTTACGTTGTGGAGAAATGCAATGACAATGGTTCAGTTCTAATCAAAACTGTTGATGATGAAGCAATCCCCATGCTTGTCAATGGACACCAGTTGAAAGTCTAACAAAAACCCCTCTTCAAGCAAGAGTTCGTTGAAGATCTAAATAAAATAGTGATGGTAGTGGAGCATGTCTTAGCCTCCACTTCACCCACTCACTAAAGAAAAATAAAAAAACAAAAAAATAAGGACTTAAGTGAAAACCTCCATGGGGCGCTTGAGTCCCATCACTAGGCTGAAAACCTCTTTTGAGGTGGCCTAGCGTTGTCAAAAAATAGAAGAGAAAAATAAGATCCCTAGGTGAAAACCTCCCTCGAAGGCGCCGAGGGTAGGAAACTAAGGTGAAAAACTCCCTAAGATGCCCTGGTTGTTTCCAAAAAAAAAGAAAAAGAAAATGAATTTTCAATTGCATTGCAAGCTTGCAGGAGAACTACAGGAAGCAGCATAAGGTGCCAAGGGAGCCCTGAAATTAATACCAACACCTATCCTACCTTCCCACACCTTTCTCCATCATTCTTATCATTCTTTCCACCTCATTGTGCTCTTTTCCAAAAATTGTGTTTTCTACAGGAGGCTTTGTGTTTTCTACAGGAGGCTCCTGTAGGAATTACAAAGAGCCAAAAATGGCTATAAAAGGCAGTTTGAGGGACATGAAAGCTTCATAAAAGATCTATAAATCCTCCTACAGTCTTGAAACCTCCTTGTCATCATTTCCAAGCTTGCAACATCATTCTTCTTCCTGCCCAAGAAAAACACAGAGAAAAACAGTTTTTAGGAAAAAGAAAAAAAACAAAAAAATGAGAAAGGGAACAACACCATTCACCTTACTTAAAGCCTACCCATTACCTCTCCATCTCTATCTACATCTCTAGCATCATCCTCACAGCTCCAAGAACACAAATAAGATTAAATTTCAAAGGGAGAAGCAACGACAGGAGCTCCTATAGGAATTCTTGTAGTAGTTGATCCCATTAAAATCCAGCATCAGCAGCAAGAAGGTGCAAATATGAAGGTTGAAGAAGACACCTGAAGATCAGATATAGCCAGAGAGGAACTTGCACAAGGCACAACCACATATCAACAAGCAGACAACATGCATCAGTGGAACCAAAGGCATGCAACAGAAAGAGAGAGAGAGAGAGAGAGAGTCACAACACCTCACAGCGAATGCATTTAAATCATAGGTAAGTAACTAACTTGCTCCTTTGTTTGCATCTATGTAATTATAAGGCATGCAACAACAAAAAGATGGTTGAGGTTGAATGAGGGAAAGGTGGCCAGTTAACTTGGCCATCTTCATCTAGTTGACTCCACTCATCTGAAGATGTCACCCACACGTGTGCATATTCAACTCAAGAGGAATGTCAAGGACAGATAGTGGAGGCAGTGTGAACTCCGATGCAATCATGTGGGATGATTACGAGGGAAGGGCCATAATGACAAGGTAGGTGGAGACCAAGGGTCTGAATATGGCCAATATACACTTGGCCAGCTCACCCTCCATCACCGGAAATATCCATGAAAAGCAATAAATACTCCTCCCTGAGCACTCTCACCACATTTTCCTTCATTCTCTCCTCGAAACCCCACTCTTGAAACCTTCTCGTGCCCCCACAGCCTCGTAACCATTATTATCCATTAATCTCTCCCATATATGTCCTCTTGGCATTTTCTATAGGAGCACTTACAGGTTCTATAGGAGAACCTACAATAATTCTAGAGGAGGGCTAGCAGTCTTCTACAGGAGGGCTAGTGAGCTATTTGGGAGAAGGAAAAAATGCATTTTAGGACAATTCTCGAGCTGAAGGGGTAGGTTCCTGGCATACCCCCATTTAATATCAAAATATGCAAGAAGTGGTTTAATTCTGAGGAGGAAATAAAACTTTTGGGTGGAGGAAATTCATAAAAGAATCGCTACTTATTTCTTAAAAAAAACACAGTCTCTCTGTCTCTCTGTTTTTCTTCAAAAATTTTTCTCTCCATTTCCATATTTGGTTTTCCAAGGAAGTATAAACAAAATGATATGAGGTTTTATGAGGAAGGAGCCCACCAACTCCTCCAGGCTCCATGCACATCTGCAAGTAGTGGACATATTCACAAGAGCTAATTGGATGAGCTTCTTTTGAGAACTTTTGAGGTTTTGATGAGGAAATTGCAAAAGAATTTTCCCACTCTTTGGTCCCTCACACCAAAACACATGCCGTTGTCACCTTTAGAGGCCTTTCCATGGAGATAACCTCTAAATTTATCAGTAGGGTCACTACCCTTCCTCTTGGGTTGCCTTAGAGTAAGGATGAAAAACTAATTGGCCAGGCTGCCAAGAACAAGTTCTTCCAAAACAATGAAACCCTTGTAGAAGATAAAAATGGAATAAGAATGGCTAGCATACCATATCCTCGGGATGTGGTTAGCTATCAAATAATCAAGTATATTTCCTATGAGGGTAGGTACAACATTATCTATGGTTACCACTTTAGAATCATGCATGAATTAAGGTATGGCATGGACACTCCAGCCCCTCAGAAGCTCAGCATCCCCTACTTCCTCCTACTGTCCCTCATTGACTCCAGTACTAAAGTAAAAGCAGGAAATTCAGAGTAGCTATCTCACCATATGTTAATCAAAATTTTAGTGGATGAAGCCCTTTATGCATTTACACTCCCTATAGCATGGAAAATCTTCTGAAGCATGAATACTGAAGATGACATAAAGACCTTGACCTATGATATTAGCCCTACTGGTAGTGAGGAGCAAAAGCGCTAGAGGGAGAAGGTGAAGAAAATGGTGATTTAGAGGAAAAAGAAAGGAAGATGGAAGAAACCAAAAGAGAGGAGGAGAAAGTTGAAGAAACAGAGCAGGCAGAAACAGAGAAAACAGAGACAGAGAAAGAGACAGAAGGAGGAGAAAAAGGGGCAGAAAAGATAGAAGTGTCCCTTGAGACCCTAGAAAGAGAGGTAGCAGCTGCTCTCACTACCCTTAGCACACCAATTAAGCCAAAATAGAAGAGGAAGAGGCATACCTCAATGTATTTCAGGGCTAGGAAAAGCATAAGAATCAAAACAGGGAAACCCCAGCCTTCCTCTAAAGTGCTAATTATTATTGAAGATTCACCCTCTACCCAAGGAAAAGTGTCCCCTTCCAACGCACCTATCACTTATGAAAGGGGGACTCCTAAATCTCCTACATGGAAAGAAATAGTAGAACTACAGGACTCAAAAATAGTCCTACAAGAGGCACAGACTGTCCTACTGGAGGCCCTATCAAAACTATAGGAGACCCAAAGACTTGAAAAAATGGGTAGAAGGACAGCCACGGGGAAAGGAGCAAGAAACAAAGACACAAGAACCTGATCCCCAGGCTAGTCTTGTCTCTTACTACAATCTTCTTGACGGGGTAAGAATCATTCCAGAAAAATTTGCAATTCCACTATTCTTTGAATTAGAGAAAGAAAGAATAAGAACCCATAGGTGGATGCAAATAGCCAAATCCAAAGGATTTGGGGATATTGGCCATATGGAGAACAAACTCAAAGAAATGGGTAGAGAGTTAAGTGTTGTCAGACACGGGGAAGCAATCACCAGAAGTCACCTTGAAACTGAAAATGAATTTCTACGAAGACAGCTGCAAGAGAAAGAGACCCAACTGGCATGCATGGTTAGATAGTCCATGGAGACATCACAATGTATGAAACTACCAAAATCCTATGGCCTATATCTCAAGGACCAATGGATGCAATTTCAGATAAAGACTTTGGCACAAAGAGGCACAATGCCTTTCCAAGATTATTGGTAGTTTACCCTCGTAGACATGAATGTGTGGGACCCTAATGCTAGGCTAAGGGACCTGCAACTAATGGCCATGGCCTCATGGATGAACCATGAAGAGTTAAGGGCAGCAAAAATAAGAAGGTTGATGATAAAGGAACAAAATGAGCCCTTAATGATCACAGTTGAGCCATCACACCCCATGGCACTCATCAACAGAGATAACCTACTTCCACATAATCCATAGATTGCCCCTAGATATATCAGTGATCAGGAACAAGCCATTACACATTTTGAGGATATGGAAAGCTTACTTGGTGATGATTGTGTGCGTGCATGTATGAGGAGATGGAACACCTTACCACACAATCTACAGATCAGGGAGTACCATTCCCCAATGAGGATGAGGGAGGCATTAAGGAGAGTGCCAATGTACGAGCGCTCCATGCAGAGGTTGAAGGTCAATTGGATTTGCCTCAAATTGAGGCCCCCACTGCTGTTAGGCATGATAGAAGGAAAAAAAGAAGTAGAAGAGCAATAGTAGTGCGAAGAGGTAGACAGGAAGGCAGGATTCTATGACAAAGAAGAGGAGACCACATCAAAAACATTGGACGCTAGGGAGGCCACCAGGGCCATAAAAGATGAGGAGATGGACTAAGTTGCTCAGAAGATGAGCAACTCTTTCAGTAGGGGGTGATGATGAGCCTCATAAATGGCTAATTATATGGGCTCATTTTACCTCCTAACCTAGTGAAATCAACCATTCTCTTAGCTTGTTGTATGATTTTATCAGTATATTTATGCTTATAGAGTGAGTTTAGTTAGTTATGATGCCATGTGGTCTAATATGTGTTTAGTGCAAATTATTGATGAATTTTGTGGTCAAAGTCAACAATCCAGTGGACAAATGGCAGCAATAACTTGAATTGGACAAAGGAGAGGACTTATAGGAGGGAATCCCCCTCATTTATTACTCCTCACTTTGAATTCCCCTTCATTCAACTCAGAGTACAGGTAGCAAAGTCATGCATTAACAGGTAGCCGAGCAAGTGGAGGATAATTGATGATTATCTTGAGTTTGGGGAGCCAAGCCTCCCTGATTTTAAGGGAGTTGTTGGTAGCTTCATTTGTATAAGTAGAGAGGCCTATGGCCTCACTAGGGTCAGATTTTTATTGGATTTTTGCTGTAGTTTTTCTTATGTAAACTCTTCTCAACTTTGAGCTTATTATCTTGACATTTCATGTAATCTTGTTATTGTTTTGAGAATAAAGATGGAATCATTTTTTAGTTAGCACTGAGTTACCTTAGAGGGATAAAGCTCTTTTGTTAGGGACCAATCCAAGTAGCCAAGTTCATCTTTTCTTGTATTTGTATGTTTCATTTTAGTTTGTAGATTAGGTCACTGTTAGATGTACTTCCTTTATGGTTAAGAATAGGTTTCTTTTGATGATTTAGTAGTTTGTTTCCATTTATGCTTCCTGTAAAAGATCCAGAAGGCTAGGAGCAGTACCTTGGCCTCTCTTCCTCCCTTTGAGGACAATGATTTGTGGCAAAGACCCTCTTGCTGCCCCAAAAGCATAGATTTTCCTCATTTATAGGACTTGGTGTTTACAGCTTTCTAGTGGTTCATAGTCTAGTTGGCTTTGCTTCAGAACTACTTCATCATGCTCATTTCCTTATTTTCAACAATCATCTTTCATGCTTTATTTTCCTACAATGGTTATCAGCATTTCCTTTCATAGATCATAGTTTACTTGATGCGAAAACTCTGTTTTTTTTATACAGTTATTTCCTTGCTTGCTTAATCTCATTTGTTTATTGTTAATTGTTTATGCAGCAGATACCTTCTAGAATTAGGCTAGCATATCAGCCATTCCATCCTCCATATAATCCATGCCCTATAGGTCACCCAAGTCTCCCCTCAATTCTACCTTAGTTTCCTGCATTTTCCATAGGATTTATTCCTCTCCCCTTGAGCAAACCCAATCATATTTCTCTCTCCTAATGATTCTTTGTAGACCCTATGTGCTCTAACACTTAATTTCAAGCTTCATCTACCTTCTCCACCCACTCCCACACTCAAAATATTGAAAACTGCTCTTGGCCTCCTCCTGTAGGCCTCCTATAGAACGTTGTTTTTCCTCGTGTAGATTTCTTGTGTCCTCCTGTAGATTTTCTTGTAGGCTTTCTTTTGAAGGTTGAGTTTTGGAAAAGCCTCTCAAAGGCCACTTGAGACCTCCTAGGACCCATCCACAGCATCCTACATCCTCTCAAGCCCAAAAAACGCCCTCCATCTCCACCTATTCTTGCCACATTCACAAACAAATAAATTACATGCATGTCAAATTCACATAAAAATACATAAGAATCCATAAGGATGTCTTTTGCTCATTTACTTACAGAAATGGCTTACTTTAGATGTTGTTTATTTCCTTGAGTAGGTAATGGCATTCTTTTCATGGTTTTCATAGTGCTTTCTCAAAAGTAGTATTAGTTGGTTAATTAGGACTTCCTTGGTTTGCTTTACATTTCAGTCTTCCTTTCTGCAAGTAGAATAACATCTATAGATTAATCTTTCTTTTCCCTTTCATCACATATAAAGCTTCTTCTAGAATGCATAGAAGTTGGCTTGAGCTCCTAGTGATCTTGCACCAGCTGACCAAGTGACAACATGCAGTAAGAACTAGTACTTGTGCATACGTCATCGTCGCTTCCAAGTTTATTACGAACTACTGGGTTGATAAGAGTAAAGCAGGC
>APFE030553429.1:3467-19430 GCA_000404065.3 Pinus taeda
AATATTTCTTTTAATACATAGACGTTTTGTTTTTTCTAGCCTCACTCGAACTAGATTTGTTGGCTAAAAGAAAAATGCAAAAATAATTTACAAAATGCCATAATTTTCTTAAAACTGTGAATTGAAAAGACCAATATGCCCAAAAGACTCATAAGATAAAAACACAAACCACAAACATTATTGAATAGGAGGATGACCCAGATCATTACCCAAAATATCTGGACACCTGAATTCCCCATGAATGTGGAATTCTACTTATGCTATCCACCCCTCTAGGTGCCTCATTGGATTAGCTAGTTTCCTTTGGCCTCTACGGAGTGATGTTAGGCAATCGTGCATATTGCATTAACTGTGTTGCATATCGTTCATGAAATTTATTATTTCATTATGATCATCGTGCTTCTTTTGATTCAAATATTCCATAAGCATGGTGACTTTCTGCAATTGTGCTTCCAAGGTGTCTAAGGAGGTAGGAAGAAGAACATGATTAGGTGCCTAATGAAGGTTAGGGGCCACCCCCTCATCAAGCTCTACATCCTGGACCTCATCTCCCTCCATAGTCATTGCTTCTATTTTATGCTCCACCCCCTACCCTCGTGCTCATATCCCTCTCCTCATTCTTCCCCTTCTATCCAATCATCTTCATTGCCCCTCCAAACCACTATTCCTTGTGCCAAACCTCCTCCAATGCACCACAAGCCCAAAAATCCACCAACCCCCAACATCCTATTGCATAATTCCAGAACCTTGAGAGTTTCTCCTCTTTAGTAGGTGACCTCCTCCAAAAAGGTTCGTCCCCATACTTCACTGCATTAGTATCAACGGAAGACCATAATAAGCCTCTGCTAACAATTTTGCCACCAGCCAACAATTTCACTCCTAAAACAATATTAGGTTCTCAGAGCCCTAAAGGCACCTCATTGGTGTCAAATTGCCATGGCCAAAGCTGAAGTCCTTGTTCTCCCATCCAATTCTATGTGAATCCTCTCCCATATACAACCCTTGAATAAAGATGATCCATTAGAAGAAATTTTGGAGCTCCATACAAGTTATCTCAGCCCCCTTTATCACTTAACTCGACTAAATGACCTCAGAGTCCCAACCTAGCCTCCCACTCGAAGATCTCAAACCCCAAATTCCATACAGAAGAAACTAACCCACAAACATTACTACAATGGGCCTGACCTACTCGTAAGCCCAAGCTACCCTTAGCTTGCAATTATAAAGCCTAGAGACTAGCCTGACTATTAAACACCTCTTTCTAGATGCAACACAAAATCACACTATAGAGGCTTAAGTTCAATGCTTTGAATGCCCATAATCTTGAAACCAACTCCATTCCTCATCAATTATATGTTTGAACAAGTTTATCCATTGGTAATTAACATGCTAAATCCTACTTTGACTTGTTACATCATCATTCATTTTTCAAACATCCATCTATCATTTCCGTGTTCCAAATATCATTGGTATTGTCTATAGCATATTGTAACCAATGGATTTACTACTAGTAATACCTTCTTCAAAGCATGTATTCTATTATCTCTTTCAAGCTTGGAAATGTGTCTTCTCTATCCTACTAATGAATTCATTAGTTAATGGTCCACCTCAACCTATTTGTAACATTTGAAATTCCTCATTGAACACTCCATTAGGAACAATGTTCATGAAATTTATAAGGATTCTAGAGCATTCCCTTGCTTAACTTTGGAAATTTTGTAATATATTATATGGTGATATGTCTATATAAGAGCCAACAAAATTAGACAAGAGCGACAACAAAGAGGAATCATTTTATGTATATCATTGAAGCAAAATCAACTAATGTTTACTTAGATGTGGGATAGGGAAATGACCATACTACATATAACCCCACAAAATGGAGGGTCTAACCTATCAATATCCTCAACCATAGTGAGTGAGGTGTATAAATTCGCTTGCTTAAAACAATAGGGAAAGGTTCCTTATATTCTTTAGTTGAACATATTCTTCCACCCTGCATAGCTCAATGTATCTTATAGGATGGGATTATTGAGTTCTTTAGACTCTTCTTCCATAGATAATTTTTCCTTCAACTTATTCTATTTTCATCTTGATATTTTAGGATCCATATAGAATGTTCCTCATATTATTCATGTCAACAATAGATCACAATAGTTAAGTCACAAACATAAATTAGATGCTTCAAAAATGGCCATGTCTATCAAAAGAAATAATATTTTCATTCCATGCTTAATAATTTTGTGTTTAATATCCATGGTTAAACCTAATCTTGTAATGAAAATGTCTTAAATTTTTCACATGCTCACACCCATATTTTAGCCTAATTTTTATTAAAACATTGGATAGGATCAAATATCAACCTAGTTCCATGTACAACTCACTCATGCAAAGTTTAGTTTAACTAATATTTGAATTGGATAAGATTAAGCACCCAATTTTAAGTTGGGGCAATTTCTTTATTCTCATGAGGAAAGGGAGTAGGAATGTTGGATTTGTGTAAAGTTCCAATAGAAATAAAGACATTGAAATATGTATAAAGGATGAAACTAACCCAAAAATGGGTCAATTATCTTTTAATTTACTCTTTTGAGATATCATCATCAGATTTGCTACTTTTCTTCAATCAAATGAATGATATACAAAATAGAAGCCACAAGACAATAATTTGAGCCTTCCTTGCAACTCACCATCTTCCACACATACATATTCATTGTTGACATAACATATAATCCTACTATAACAAAAAGACAAACTTACTTAAGTATTTATAGGTAAATTTAAGTAACTCATTGTTTAGAATGTTGAAAATGTAACTATGCTTGCTCTTCATAATTTTTATTAATATATATATATAATTTATATATATATAATATATAATATATATAAATATATTTAATTAAATATATATATAAAAGTGAAAAAGAAAAAATAAAATTATTTTTGAAGCATGGGTTTCATGCTCTTTTTATTTGTCAAATAGGTCAAGAATGTTCTTCATGCTTATAAGGTTTACTTGATTCAAAATAGTCCTTATCATATGTATAAGACCCTTCTTAGGCATTTCTATCATGGAATAAAATTTTATTTTTAGTCAAAAAAAAAGTAAAAAAGGTTGGAAACATTATTGTCGTTACATCAAATAATGCTCAACAACCACCCGCAAGACCCAAAAATGGGTGACTACAACCGTAACCAAGGATATCATTGTAAGGGACTATTAGGGTGGTGCCAAAACCTTGAATAAGATTGAAAGTTTCAATTAAAGCATCACATGATGAAGAGTCTCCACCCTTCACCATACCACAAATTCCTTTCATATGGAGTCCAAATCCTCAATAGACTTAAGACCTAGATTTGAAATGCCACCTACCATATGAAGCTTTCGACACAACTGAGATTTTCGAGGGGTATCATTCATGGAAAGAGGAGTGCCTTTGAGTGGCATTTGAATACAATCCAAAGAATCCAAAATTATCATTATGTTGTAGTTGGCTGACCAAGTCACCAATAGTATGGTGAGAATATTGTACAATGATTTTGCTTTTTTTGAATAGTCCACTAGTGAACCAACTACCAATTTCATCATCCAACACAAGAATCACTTTAGTGTGTGTGTGTGGGAGTCTATATATATATATATATATGAAGTGATTCTTGTTCCACGAGCAATTCTCTCCAACCCAATATGGAAGAGATGTTATAATGTTATGTTGTGAAAACATTTTCACATTGTCAAATTACATAATAAAAAATAAAATAAAAAAATGGAGTAAATAATTAAAAAATTAATAATCGTATTTATTAATAATTAATAATTAAACCAACTTAGATCTATTTTAACTCTAGATCTATCAAGCATCTAGATGGAACAAAGTTACAAATTTGAAGGTGTAAGCCTCTTTTTTTGAGTGGCAAAAATTGAGAAGGTTTGCACCTCAAAAAAATTGATCCCTCTGGACACTTGGATAAATTTGGGCGTAGATGAACTAGATTGACTATATATATATATATTAATAATATATATATTATATATATATATATATATATAATATAAATATATAAATATCTATATAAATATATATATATATATATAATATATAATAATAATAATAATATTAATATATATATATAAATATAGCCTTGTTCAGTTGTTATCATCTTTTAAATTGATGTAACTTTTTTTGTGAATAAGTGAATTATTATAAATTATCTATTAATGATTATTCACAATTTTTTCTTTTTCTTTTCTTGTTTAAGGCTCGACTTTATATTAGTGATGCAAAAAAATACATAGAGTTTTCTTCTATGTTATGGGTTACCTTGTAGGGAAACTAACCCAAAAACATAGATTTAGTTGCTTCATATTACAAATGTTTTTCTTAATAAGTCTATCTGACATGAAAAAGAGATAACTAGAGCCAAAGCTACTATGTAGAGAATTGGCTTGCTCTGTTCAGTAGAGCCAACTAGAGAAAATTGAAAATTTCATTGAGACACTACAAAGACTGATAAGTCAACCTGGGTTGATCAGGAGGCCACGATTCTTGAGCAAGAAGCCATGAACCAAAGTCGCGAACCACAGGCTTACCAAACTATGTAACTATGAGCCATGAACCACCATCCAGGTACATAATTTCAAATTTTTTTGGATTGCAAGACTTTATGAAACCAAGTCCATCGATCTAAGCTTAAGTTTGAGTGGGCCGCTGAGAACTTCACTATCAATTGAGAATGGTGGACTCCATGAATCATTGTCAACAAGAAGAAGGGGCTATAGAGCCTAATATAGCCATACCAAGTGTTGAATTGAGCTTGAAGATCTAGAATCAATGGATTATGATGAAGAAGAGGATTCTCTATGAAGGCCCCACTGTAATGGCGAAGATGGGGAGCCATTAGAGGGGCCATAGCCAACTTGCAATCGAAGGATACCGAAGGTGGCCGATTATAAAGCCAACGGTAGCACTTATAAACTAGCTCTAAGAATGCCAAATTAGACCCAGAAGCAACCCAATTGAGGATTGCAATGACAGAACCAAGTTGAGGATTGCAATGACAGAAAGAGTATCGCCGGCATAATTACTCTGCAACAAAAGACATAATTCAACTTTTCCCATGATGAATGTTCCTCGTGACATAATACTGGTAACTGAAATAGGTGGGAGGGAGGCACCATGACACCAATGTCACTTGGCATTATAAGGCACCACTACAAACTATTATGAATTTCCATAATTTTCCTACAAGCGAGACCAAAGGTGGTGTATGATGACCAAGGTGAGGTAGGAGTGGGCATCATATCAAGATGAACATTGTCATGCTGGTGGATTGAATAATTAGCCAAGTCGCTGATCCCATTTAATGTTGATTGCCTGCCAACAAGTGTCAAACTTAGGAACCCATGTGGAGAGCTTTACTTTTTCTTTATATATATAATTTTTATTATTTAAATTTATTATTATTCTTTCATTCTTATAGTTTTAATATTTAAATTAAATAAACTATTTTAACATATGCATATTATTTTTCTGATTATTTATTTATTTTCTTAAAATTGATTTTAAAACCAATTATTTTAATGCGTGTGTGTGTGTGTGTGTATATTATTAATCTTGGCAAGTCCATCCATTTTCTATTATATATTAGGAAAATTTACACCACACAGATTGACCAGGTGGCCTCAACTTTCCCCTAGGGGAAACCAAGTCTGTTGGCCACCGATCAGCATTATACACCATCCAAAACCAAAATTGCTTCAGTATTTCTAGCCAAGCTAGATAAGTCTCGATCTTATGTCCAGATAGTACATAACTATAAAAACTAACATATGCAACAAGAAACATAAAAGCTAACTGCATAAAGAAAAACTAAGCATGAGGAATCTAGTCTTTCTGCTCTTTCTACTCATCGGAGACAGAGGCTACAGGAGTAGGATCTTCAGCAGTTGCCCCTGGCATTCCATACAACTCCAGGATGCAAGGGATGTGGCGGTCGATTCGATGCATCCTGATGTCCTATTTGTGCAAATAAAGAGGAGTTTTTACATGTCTTTTTTATAGCTTAGCAGGCCATGCATTATTACCACAATCCCCATAGAGATTTGTTCCATCGCTTTTCCAAGAAGACTTTTCATTAATAAATACAAATAAACGGTGTGTTTAAACTGAGTAATTCTACCACGGGTATTCCCTGAATCTGGGACCAACGTTCTCCAATTGTCGATCTCTTCCTCTGGTTCACTTTCCTACTTAATATCTACTTCCCAATCTTCAATCAGCTTCCAATTTCCTACATCTGTAGCATCTCGGTATGTCACTGTTGCCTATGCTATGCGATGATCGATAGGCTTGCAACCCTTGTGAGCTTCTGATGTGCTCAATCTCTTGTTTGCCCGATGGGTTGGGCCTCTCCTACCTAGACCACATCCTCTCGTTGTTCGAGCCATAATATGTGCAGTGACGCCCTGTGGATAGTCAAACGAAGTTAGGTTTGTCAAACCTTGCGCATCATCCCATCTTTGTTGTTCATACAGTTCCTCTATTCCATACATCACCACCTGAGAGTTAAGGTAGCCCTGAGCCCACAGGTGGCCAAGGGAATTGGGTTTCTGACTCGTCTCCCGGGGCTCCTCATAGTACCCCTCCCCTTGCTATGGTTCAATTGCCGGTCGTCCTGCTGCATCTGGAACCAATCCCTTAAGCTCCTCTGAAGACTATCACGGCACTTGCATTTATACTCGCTTTCAGCACCCTCATCCAGTAGATGCCAACCATAGCTTTTCTTGCCCCTCTATCTAGAATGTCACCCAAGATCCCTAGCTTTGCCCTTAATACCATGCAAGTGCCTAGTTTCCTAAGGTTTTCTTGACATCCTACTACCATGGCTAAAATCCCTGCCCCCTACCCTCATCTCTTTCTTGCCTCTCTCTTTAGCACCCAGCCCCCTAGGAATGGAAAACCCACTATCCCTATTCCCCTGGTATGAGAAACTAGAGATAGGACCGTGTATCTTCTCAGCCCGCAATTGCTAATGATGTTTCCAAGATTCTGGTTCGAATGGGATAAAATCATAAAGAAGAACTAGAACATGGCACTCCCTTTCCTCCCCCAGTTCCTCCCATACAGAGCTACTACCCATTGAGATGGCCTCTTTCCCCTCCCTTCCCCCCAATAGAACCCCAACCAGATCATGGAATTGATACAGGAGCCCAACCAGATCATGGAATTGATATAGGAGCCCAACTAGATCACGAAACTGATATAGGAGCAAGACCAAATTACATACTAGGAAATAATTTCTTGTTCATTGCCAAGGTTCCTTGCTTGGCTTCACCCCTCCCTAGCTCTGAGTCACCTCCCGTCTCCACAGTTTCTCTCCCTTACCTTGCACATCAAATGCCTTAACCTTCTCTACCACCCTTCCTTATTCCTTCCTCTGCCACCTTTCCAACCCATCGCCCATGCATTCATATCAAAGGACATAACACCCCCTGCCTTGAGCATGTAGGTACGGTGGTTGTTATGACCTTTGTACAACCCATATCACATCCCAGCCTGTCTCCTTTGACAATGTCCCGCATCTCAATCAAGAGCTTAGATTGCCTGGCTTTGGCTTTCTTGGCTCTATCTGAGTTCTTGGGCTAGAATTGCCTCCAGGGTTTCAAAAGCTGTATCCCATGGTTGAACCGACCATTGATTTTCCATATGATCTTACTGATGGTTACACCCCCAGTTAGCCAAGCAGTCAACCTCTTTGTTTGCATCTCTCCGGACATGTTTGACCTATATGTAGTCAAATTTGCGAATGATTTCTCCTATCTCCTATATTAGTCTTGTAGTCCTCCAGCTCTGGCTAAGTTTGTCCCACTTAGTGCCATTTTTTAATTTTTCCACTATATTTATTACCAAGCTTGAGTCCCCTTCCACTTCCAGGTTTTTGTAACCCATTCTAACAACGATTAAGAGGCCTTGTTGTACTGCAACAAACTTTGCCTCGTTGTTACTGGCAATCCCACAACTTTCTGCACAAATGAGATGGGTGTGAGCCTGGGGGTGTCTAAAGAGGCCACCAAGGCCTGCCTCTCTCGGGTTTCCTTTGGAGGCCCCATCGAAGTTAAGTTTTATGAACCCTTATTTCGGGGAGGGGTAAAATGGGACCTAGAGTTCATGTCCACGTTGCTTGTCTTCCATGCTTTGGTGTTAATCATCCCCAGTGCTAGGTTTAGCTTTTGTAAGATTTGGGCTTCTTGGGGCAACACTTTCTAGTCCTCCTTGTGCCATGGATCTGCCAAGATTGTTTCCCTTATTTTCTGGATAATACATTCCCATACTTTTTTCTGCAAAGTTGCTTTGTTCTTGAAAATTCTATGGTTTCTCTCCTTCCATATGGCCCAAAGGGTGAATCCTAGCCTAGGCTCCAAGCCCGGTTTACTACGGGGTTGGAATATATATGATTTTGCCACAGTAGGATTGTTCCTTTAATATTGTTTTGGTCTCTATCCATCCTTTCAAAAACTCCTTGCATTTGTCTCCACTTCTGTTCCACAAACTGGCAATTGTTGAGGATATGTTCCATGTATTCCCCGTGTTGGTGACATGGCCAACAGAAGGAGGGACCCTAGAAGCCTTGTTTCTGAAACTAATCCCAGGTCAATATGTGTCCTTTACTAACCATCTATAGGAAGCGGGTTACATTTGGCCACCACCCACCTTTCCGAACTTTTTTCCATAAGATGTCCTGCCCTTCCTGTTCTTATCGAGCCTAGATATCGTAGGCTTCACTTATGATGAAGGTTCCTTTAGTGGTCTAGACCCATCTTAAAATGTTCAGGTCATGACGGATCGTTATCTACCTTGTCCTTAGTTCTTTGTCTAGGTTGGCCCATTGATCTGTTTCTGCCACTTATTCCCAGTCATCTTTTGTCTTCCATCTTCTCCATCTTTCCACACCCTATTCTTCCTTCTAGTACTGGTTCACCACATGCATATTGCTATCCCTATTTTGCTGATATATTTCCTCGAATTCCTATCTTTCCACCATTTTCCCTCTTTGCTGCCATGATTCCGTCTAGAATCGAGTTGTTTTTCCATTGCGAACCTCCCGGAAGGCATGATGTTGGATAAGGTGTCTATTCCAAGCTTCCAAAGTACATACCATAGAGCCCTTGGGAGGGTCTTGATATCTGAGGATATCCTCAGTTCTCGCAAGCATGTTATACTTACAAGTCCATATTTGTTTTCCTAGATATGCTTCCCCCACCCATCCATCACTACCATAGTTTTTCTCCCATGGTTTGCTTCAGGAGGTATGGGTCTCTGATACCTAGTCTGCCTTCCTCTTTCTTCTTGATTAGGCCCTACCATGACACCATTTCCCATTTCCTAATCTATTAGGCTCCTCGCCATAGGAAGTTTTTAAATATGTCTACCATCTTGGAACATGCTCCTTTTGGGGCCACCATTCCGGATAGTTGGTATATAGGGGTCGACTGGAGTACTGCTTTGAGTAGGATTGTTCTGCCCGCAATATTTAGAGATATGAAGGTCCAACAATTGAGTTTTCCTTGTAACTTTTGAAGAATGTTTTTCCAACAATTATTTCTTAAAGGGTTATCAGAGAGAGGCATACCTAGGTATTTGGATGGTAGACTACCAGTGTTGAACCTAAGGATTCTGGTTAGGTAGTTCTTAACATTTCCTTGGGTGTTGGAAAAGAAAATACAGGATTTGTCATTATTAATCTTGGTTCTTGAGGCTTCCATAAAGGTGTTAAGGATGTCCCTTATGCTATGGGCTTCCTTCAGGATGGCCTGATAGAAGAGAATAATGTCGTCCATTAATTTCTCGTGGGTGATAGGCATGTCATTCCCCCATATTCTTAGCCCTTGGAGATGGGAGGTGCTAACCTTCTGTTTTATATACCGGCCAAGCCCATCCGCTGCTAGGATGAACAAGAAGGGTGAGATCGGATCCCCCTGTCTCAGCCCTCAGGATGGGTTGAAGGTTGAAGTGGGGCTTCCATTAAGCAAGATGGAGAATACTAGAGAGGATATGATGGCTAAGATTGAGTTGATCCATCTTTGGACAAAGTCGTAGGCTTTGAGAATGATCAATAGATATCCCCAACTGAGTCTGTCATATGCTTTGGATAGATCTAGCTTTATCATCATGCCCAGGATCTTCTGGGACTTAAGGGAGTGGATGACCTCTTCAGACGTAATAAAGCCATCAAGGATTTGATGGCCTTCTACAAATCTAGTTTGTTAAGGAGAAATGAGACTGCGAAGAAGGGATTTCAGGCATTTGACAACTAGAGTGGCGATAATCTTGTAGACGACAGTACACAGGGCAATAGGCCTAAATCCTTGAGGATCATCAGACTTAGTAGACTTAGGAATCAAAGGAATAAAAGTAGAGTTGAGACTTGGGCATACCTTTTGATTACATCTAGATTCCTCCACAACCTCAAGGATGTCCTACCCCATAAATAGCCAGGTGGCTTGGTAGAACTCAACAGTGAATCCGTCTGGACCAGGGGCTTTGTTCTTCTACAATCCTTTTACTATCTCTTATACTTCTTCTTTCAAGACAACTCGCATCAGGGCCATATTCTGGGCATTAGTTATCAGACTGGGGATGTGCCGCGTGATTCTTTGGATGGATTATGTTCTGCTGTTAGGGTTATCTGTGAAAA
Source organism: Pinus taeda (assembly GCA_000404065.3). Classification (NCBI taxonomy): domain Eukaryota; kingdom Viridiplantae; phylum Streptophyta; class Pinopsida; order Pinales; family Pinaceae; genus Pinus; species Pinus taeda. Next base: position 14,163 of record APFE030553429.1, read on the forward strand.
AATATTTGAAGTGGTTAACTAAGAGGCCTTCCATTTCTTCATGGTTTATTTTGTGTTGTCCTTCCGCATCTTTAAGGGAGTAAATTCAGTTATGTTTTCAGTGATGTGCCATGGCTTTATGGAAGAATCTCGTGTTTTGTTCTCCTTCCCTCAGCCACTAAACTCGTGATTTTTTTTCCCATAGGAATTCCTCCTGTTGTCTTCTTTCCTCTATCTTGTTAATCAGTAATCCTTCCTCTCACACCAGGTCTTCCAACCTTCCTTCTTGTATCATTTTTTTTTGGACAGCCTCCATATGCTTGCTGAGTTCGAATTGATCCTTGAAAATATTCCTGAACTCCTCCTTACTCCACTTCATGAGCTTATTTTTTAGTTCTTTTAGCTTCAATTGGAAGGTGTGCATCTCATTCCTGCCCTGTTGTACACTTTGTGTCCACAATTCTTCAATTTTTTTAGGAGACCAGGGTCTCTGAGCTAGAAAGATTCAAACCTAAAGGGTTGGTTCTTGGGTCTATCTTTTAGATCCACTTCTAGGCAGACTGGCTAGTGGTCCAACCCCATACATGGGAGTATCAATATTTCTATGAAGATATATTTTCTCATAAGATGTTATGAGATTAGGAATCTGTCTAGGTGACATGCTGTTTGGTGAACCCCTCCTTGTCTGTTATTCCAGGTATGACTCCCATTGATTGTGGGTATATCCACTAGGTGTAAATTTGTAATGGTTTCACTAAATGCTTCCATATCTACATTTGTTCTTCTCATTCCTCCCTTTTTTCCCCTGGGGTCATGATCATGTTGAAGTCCCCCCCTACTACCCATTAGTCATCTAGGTATAAATTTCTCAGGTCTCCCAACTTCTTTAGGGAGGCTCCTCTTTCTCTCAGAATATGAGTTCCGTACACCCTTGAAAGTAAGATCCATTGACTGGATCCTAAATTCCGAAATTTTCCTGTGAGAATTCTTGGTATGCTTGCCCAGTCTTCGAACCAAACTTCTGTCGAATTCCAGAGAATCGATAATCCTCCTGCAATCCCATTAGCATCCTGGGCCATGACTTGGTATTCCAGATTGAAGTGTTCAATTATTTCTTTTAACTTTATTTCACTGATTTTGGTTCCTGTATTATCATAATGCTTGGCTTATATTTTTTCAACCTCTCCTTAAGGTACCTCTGTTTGCATCTTCTATAAAGGCCTCTAATGTTCTAGATTTTAATAATCATTTTAACAGTTTTAGCGGTTAGTGGAAAACCTCTAACAATGGAACTACTCTTCCCGAGTTGACCAACAATTCCCTGACCAGTTGTATGGATTCATTCATCATTATCATGCATCTTTTTTTACCCCCTTTTCCTTGTGTTCCCATCTCTTGTCCTTGGTTGGCTTGGACCCCTAAATGTTGAGGTTGGCTTATTATCGTTGAGCCTTGATTGTCTCTATATTGTTGGAATGTCTCTTTATAGTGTTTCTTCTGGGATGAATCGTTCATCCAAATGTCTCCATTCCTGCAATAGCCACTTCATGACTTGTTCTTCTGCACTTAGGTCTTCTTTTTGGTTGTCAATCTCCATTAGGGTTTGTTCCACCATTTGCATGTTGTCCTCTGGTCCTTGCTCTGTCTTAGTTGCCATTTCATTCTTTTTTTGCCCTCTATTCCCTTCTCTTTTTGGCTTTCCTTTTCCGGTGAGATGTCACCCATGTCCCCACCCATGTCTTCTTCCTATAAGACCGAAAAGCGGTTTTGTGGACTTTGTTCCTTCGCTACTTGGTTTTCTTTGTGATTCCTTGGTTGTCTCAGGGTTCTTTTCCTCCTTTAAACCTCTTTAAGCCCATCTCCATCTGCTTTCACCATCGATTCCCCAGCCCTTTCATCCATCAGGTGGTTGTCTTCCTGGTTATGGGGGCATGCCCAGAACAAGTGGTCATATTCATGGCATATGCGACACTGAAACGGGATGTGCTCATAATCAATCGTTTGTGGCCATACCTCATCGTGGTATTCCAACTCTATGTAATATGGAATTGGTTCTGTTATATTCATATAGACACATATTCTGGCATAGGAGGTATATCTACCTTTTCTTGTCGAGTCTGCCACCTTAACAAAGGTGTCGATTGAATTTCCAAAGCTTTCTAGTATCTCTGGAACCCAGAAGTCCATTCGTAAGTCAAATAGCCGTACCCATATTGGGGCAGCCAGTAGTTTCTCCTAGTCAAGGTTGTAGCATTCTTCCGAATGCCTGACAAAGAGTCCGACATTGTTAAAGAAGTATGGTCTATCTTCAAAAATCCTCTCTTTGTCTTCCAGATTTTAGAAGATCACTATGAAGAAACCTTTTGCCCCCAGCTTGAGATCTATGTGCCCTTTTGGCTGCCATCATTGTTGGATCCATTTTATCAATTATTTCTTTATCAGCCATGCCCTTATGAACTTGCAGATGAGGGCATGGTCTTTCATGTACCTTCGACACTCTTCTAGCTTGTTCGGGATAACGAATTTGGGTTTTTTTGTAGCTCCTGGCAGACATCTTCCTCCCAAGCTCGCTTGCCATTTGGCTCCCAAAACTAGGATTCCTTTACCGTTTCCCACATTCCCACCTGTAGCTCCGTGCTGGCTCGATTCACCTGTTGCAACATTCCTATAGGAGGGGATCTCTCCCCCCTTACTGTAACGTTCATCGCTATCTCAGTCGCGGTCGCATTCAAGTTGCAGGCCTTTGTTTGGTTTTGCTATAGTAGTTTTTGTCAGGGCAGGGCCGTGGAACCCTGAAACCCAATTGAGGATTGCAATGACAGAAAGAGTATCACTAGCATAATTACTCTGCAACAAGACATAATTCAACTTTTCCCATGATGAATGTTCCTCATGACATAATATCGGTAACTAAAATAGGTGGGAGGGAGGTGCCATGACACAAATGTCACTTGGCATTATAAGGCACCACTGCAAACTATTATGAATTTCCATAATTTTCTTGCGAGCGAGACCAGAGGTGGTGTACGATGACCAAGGTGAGGTAGGAGGAGGCATCATATCAAGATGGATATTGTCGTCCTAGTGGATTGAATAATTAGCCAAGTAGCTGATCCCATTTAACATTAATTGCCTTCCAACAAGAGTCAGACTTAGACACCCATGTGGAGAGCTTTACTTTTTCTTTTTATATACAATTTTATTATTTAAATTTATTCTTATTCTTTTATTCTTATATTCCTTATAGTTTTAATATTTAAATTAAATAATACAACTTAAATTAAATTTTAATATATATATATAATATATATATATAATATATATATATATATATATATATATATATAAATAATTGGTTTTAAAATCAATTATATAAAATATATTATATATATAAATAATATATATAGAATAATATATATATTATATTTATTTATATTTATTTTATTTTCTAAAAATTGATTTTAATACCATTATTTATATATATATATATATATATATATTATTTTTCTTTAAAATCTATTTATACTTTTTTTTTTTTTTTTTTTTTTTTTTTAAGTATATATTTTTCCAACTCAAAATATAACAATATAATTTTTGTTTTCTCAAAATATTTTTTATATAAATATCTTTAATTTTAATTTTTTTCTTTCTCTTTAAACAATTACATGCATTTGCTATACCCGGATGCGGGTGACACGTTGTCTGATGCCAGCCATGTGACAGTCACGCGGCGTCTTCGGGACGAAGGGACCTGCGATTAATGAAGATCATTAAACGCACATTTAATGGCATTCATTGCCATTCCTACAGCCCGAGCTACCAAGGAATTAAGGTAGAAGCTGCCAGAATGTTTGGAAACAGAGATTTTAGTTTGATAAGCCTGTCTGAACAAGCAAAGATTCTCGGCTCTGCTCTGCAAGAGAATGTGGGTTTGTGGGCAGAGAAGGGGGGTGTTAGTGTGAAGTAGATTTGCTTCAGAGACAAGGAACAGAGTGAGATTTGGTCCCCTCTGTCTTATCTTCTCACTGAAAGTCGTGTCAAGAAAACCCTGTTTCATTTCAGCCGGCTCAGAATGCCTCTTCGTGGTCATGCCTCGTCACGTCGGGGCAGGAAACCTGGTAGCAGGGGCGTTCATAGCCCTCGACGAGTCTCCCCGTTGGCTTATGCTTCGCCCAGCACCCATGGCTATGCCGATTCCGACTCAGATACCGATAATTCGGTGCAGATAATGACGTTCAGATACATTCGTCGCACCAACAGGCCTATTGTTTCAACCTTAATCACCGTGGTGTTTGCGGAGGAAGACGACACAGAGGGTCAGGGTGAGGGTAGTTCTGAGGAGTAGAAGCTAAGCTCCAACAACTCCTCTCAGAGCGGCAGCCAGAAGGAAAGCTCCTACCAACCATCCTCTCAAAGCAAGTGTGAAGAGGATAGTACAGGCTTTCAGTCTAAAGAGCAGAATGAGGCCCTTAGGGAAATCTGTAGCATTATTGATATGGAAATCACCAGTTCGGCTGATAAGAAGACACCTGAGGAAAACAAGCAGCCTGAGCGTTTCTTTGGTGGTCGGATGTATCCCATTCTCCCTCCAGGCTTTCTGAGATTGGAGGATATTCCGTGCGGCATGGAAATTGAATTTGTGCCTGATCCTGCAAGAGAGGAAGCGGAATGGGAAGCTGAGCAGCAAGCTGCCAAGCAGAAGGAAAATGAAGACAAGGTGGCTGCCGAAGCGGGGAAGGAGTAAGGTTCCTCTCCTGTGCTTTTTGGTGTTTTGGTTCTGTCTCGATGACCACCTGTGGTCAATTCGACCTTGCTCTTTTGGTTACGGTGTTTTGGTATCTGCCCACGTTGCGTCCTGCATGCCACCTACGCTCAGCCTGCTATTGGTTCATGGACGCGTGTTCTCGGCCACCTACGCTCAGCCTGTGCCACCTGTTCGGATGCGGGACGTGTGCCATCTCTCCAGCTTCCCTCTCCTCTCAGGCATTTTGGTTCTGTCTTGTCAGCTTCTGGTTTGTCTAGTCAGCTTCTATTTTGTCTTGTCAGCTTCTGTTCTGTCTTGTCAGCATTTTGTTAATTCCAGGTCATCATGTCCAATTCAGTAGACTAGAAATGTATTTTTGAGTACAGACACTGTGTCAAAGCATGTAAACACCATTTGTGGTCTGGAAAACTTGCTAGAGAGCTGTTCACGCGCTCTCAGAGGTTTCAACCTCTTGTACATATCTTTTTCATTTTCTTAATATAAATAGTTTAGAATTTGCCCAGGAAAAAAAAAAATAAATTAAT
>APFE030553429.1:20663-31445 GCA_000404065.3 Pinus taeda
AGAAAAACAAAAAATTAAAAAAAAATCTTATACAACCACGTTTCCAACCAATTAATTATTCATGGTGATTTGATGGCTGCGCGGATTTAAGGTTTTAATATTTTGGTACATGTCCATGTTTAAGATTAGTGTTTAGTGTTACATCCAATTTAATTGAAGATTCAACACAAGAACCTAGTGAAGCGAATTGGTTCTTCAATGATAAATTCGAAAATGCTACTATTTATAAATATCTCCAGAATGGTAGCTTCGACAATATTATATTTGGTAGCTTATATTTTGCTAATGTTTTCAGTCTATGTTTTTTTAGATCAATGATAATTGTTTAGTGGGCGTACGACTATGGAGTGTTGTTTGGATTAAAATGTATCCCAATTAATTCATCTTTGCTAATTAATTCATTTTAATATAGATGAGACGAAAGAATGTTTACTTATTTAATTACGTCGTAAGGCGTTCCCTTTTGAAAAGAACATTCCACTTGTCATCGTCATGTCTCGTTAGATTATATGTTAGACAATTAGAAGGTGTTTATTCATTGAATCATAAAAAGGTATCTGGGAAAGAAGAGTTATTAAACCTAACCCATCACTCCCAATGATTTCAACTTTGCATCTTCGATTAGGGCAACGAGCCTCACAGGCAGCCTACGAGTAAACAGTCTTCCATCCCTACTGCACGGTTTCGACTTCGTGTCGTCGATTGCAGGCAACAAGGGCCAGGGAAACCCTTTCCACAACAGTAGTCTTTCTGCGTAGCGGAGGGCTAGGTAAACCCTTGTCACAACAATGGTTTTTCTGCCTCAGTCAGCAGGGGGCCAGGTAAACCCTCGGCACAACAATAATTTTTCTGCCTCACTGCATCAGTATCACCAAATTCAAGAAGAGGAGTCTCTTCATGGCTGCAATGGACCATATTTCTCATAAAGTGAGCAAAGATTGACAATCTGCATTCGTTTTTCCTATGTCGAGACTCGAGACACAATAGAATCACATTTTATTCAATTTACAGTGACTGTACAGCAAGGGGCCAGGTAAACCCTTGCCACAACAATAGTTTTTCTTCCTTAGGAAGCAGGGGGCTAGGTAAACCCTCAGCACAACAATATTTTTTCTACATTGCTGCATCAGTATCACCAAATTGAAGAAGAGGAGACTCTTCATGGCTACAATGGGCCATATTTCCCATAAAGCGAGCAAAGATTGATAATTTTCATTCGTTTGTCCTATTTCGAGACTCGAGACACAATAGAATTGCATTCTATTCAATTTATAGTGAATATTACACCTGTATATTTGGTGTTTCTGATTAGTGGGAGACTTTTGAATCGAAGACAAATTTCACCCTGTTTGGACCAAGGATAGCATACATGTTGTCAGGGGCTTTTTCTTTCAGAGGATGTTTTTTGTGTTAGGGTTTAACTGTCAAATTATTTTCTTTGCATCAGGGTTTGTATAGCTCTTTTCAGGGGCTATTACAAACAAAAATAGAACCGTTGACACAACTCGCTTAGATTCAAAGTGCATCTCCCTTTTTCTTTAGAAAAACTCTGAGGTGTACTTGTTCAAGCTTTGATTATTCATATTTGAAATCTTGTGTCTTCTTATTAGTTTTGGTTGCATTTTAAGGGCTCTATAAGCTTAAGTGAGCTTATTTGGTGATCAACAAGATCTAGCAGCTATATTGCAAACTCTCACCTATATATATATAGGATGATGATGGTGGTGGTGGTGGTTAACGTTCACTGAGACGAAACCATAATTTATTTTAGTTCAATTTATTTTAAATTCGATTTTTTTAAATTGTAAATATTCTTTTCTTTATTGTTTAGATTTTGATTTAGTTAAATTTAATTAAATTTATTTTAAATTTGATTTTTTAAATTGTAAATATATTAATTATTTATTTTTTACTCACATTTATTTAAAATTTGATATTTTAGATTGTAAATATATGTTTTTAGAAAATAATTGATGCAAAAGTAATGATCGTATTGTAAATATATGTTTTTAGAAAATGATTGATGGACAAAAAAATATTAAATTCATAGAGGTGTTATTTTTTTTTCAATTTTTCATTCTACATTATATGGATCTAGGTTAGTCATTAATATGTCACTTGTCAACTCCGTGTTTATTACAAAAAAAATTACACTTCCATCTCATGCTAAGTAACACTTCATAAATGTATTAGCTGCCATGCATTGTGAGGGATTAAGTTCTTAAGTCTACAAACTTTCCTTCAAATTTTGATTTTTTCTTATGCCCGATGAATCTAGAGTTAACATAGATTTAAGTTGATTCTTAAAATTTTATGTGTAAACTTCATATTAACTATAAAAATAATTATACATCTCCCTTACTTATATTAAGCAACACATTATTCAAATATTTTATATTTTAACCATAAAAATGGCTAACTTATATTCAATAACATGTTTGATGTCGTGAAAAGCATAAGATATGGCCCGTTGAAAAGTGGCTCCAGTATTTTTAAGGCCAAAAGGCATCTTTTTGTATGCAAATGTACCCCAAGGTCGGTCAAATAAAGGTTGCATTGTGCTGATCTTCTGGACAGATAGTAATTTGATTGTAACAAGAAAATCCATCCATTGACGAAAAGATTTCATTACCTGCACATTCATCAATAATTTGATCAATAAAGGGCGTGGGGTAATTGTCTTTCAGACAAGCTTTATTTAAAGAAAATTTAATTTACTTCACATATTTATATTTATCTTCTTAAAAATTACTAATAAATCACTTAATGTAATGTGATTTTTATAACAATAATAATAAATCAAACAAATTTTTACATAATACAGTTAATAAAATATTTATAATTATTAAAAATTGTAAATTATTACAATGTATTAAATAAAAAATATAAAAAACATATTACCAAGTTAATAGAATGTTAAATGATGACGTGAATAAATTTTTTAAGTAATACATGCCAACAACAATCTATTAATATTCTTATTGGTATAAAAAGTAAATACTAAACAACCTTACATAATATAATACATTTGTTTATTATACAAATCTGAATAGGATCAATTCCAAATATTATTACTATAACTCTGATATAAACCAAACCAATTAAATTATCCCAAAACACTTGCCTGTAATTTAATATATTTTTAAATGTACTAATTTTTATTTGTTAATTGGTTAATATTTTTATTTTTCGTGAACGTTCGATCCTGCCATTCGAATGTGGGGAGCCACTTTATTCTCAATATCACCAACACTGCCCCCTCTTCGCCACAAATAAAATAAAAGCAAAGATTTATTTTGCGATTGTCATTTACTTTGATGCTTTTCATTATGCCATTCAACATGGGTCGGGAGCCCCTCTTCAACACAAATAAAAGCAAAGGCTTATTCTCCCTTTATCTTTCACCAACACTTTAAAATAAAAGCAAAGATTTATTTTACTTTGATGCTTTTAATTATGCCATTTCAACATGGGTAGGGAACCTCTTTATCCTCAATACGACAGGCACTGGCCCCTCTTCAACACAAATAAAAGCAAAGGCTTATTCTCCCTTTATCTTTCACTTCAAACTCTCGGATTCGCATAAACTTTCTGGTTTTCTTGAGTTCTGTTCATTCTGCTTCATCTCCAAGTTTGCTTCCGCCATTTCCAATCGCATAAACTTTATTTTTCCCAAGTTCCAATAATCGCCTTAAACTGCTTCTATTTACCCACGCCCAATCCACCTCCCTTGCTCTCCATCACAGCCCCTCTTCAGCTGTCCTGCAAAACTCGCCGCAGATATATACTCTCATTCCTTTTCTCAGCGTTGCTTTCCAACAGTAACAAGAAAGTCATGGCAGTCTTCACCAGCGTAAGAGGCAACGAGATTATCCACCCACTGGTGCAGTTAATGGCCGATGTTATCAAGAAGGAGGATACCCATCACATTCTGCAAATTGACTTGAGGCCTCTGCAGGTCGTTGTACAAGATATTGCCGCCCTCCAAGACCCCCCAGAGATTGTGAAGATTTGGCTGCAATTGCTGCTAAATTCTCTTGCAGAGGCCCAAGGCCTACTCAATCGCTCGGGACGGCGCCAACGCTGTGTTGACTGGCTCATGAACAATCCCAGGAGACAGTCCCAACAAATAAGAGGATGGAATGCATTTTCTGATTGCCTCTATCATGTTATGCAAACCGAATTGCCAATGTTGATCACTTCTCTGCACTTTCTTTCATCAAAACCGTTGTTGCGTAAAGAGCGAGTATTGCTTCAGGGTGTAGATGAAGCCTGGATGCTCTTTCGGAGAGTGGCTTTCAAAGATGTCCGAGTTTCTATGGATATAGAAGAGCGTGCCAGGATAATTGCTGACGAGTGCAAAGGTCGTCCTTTGGCCATCAATGTAGTGGCCGCATCAATGACTGGGCAAAGCAGTGTAGAAGAATGGGATAATTGTTTATCTTCAGTGAAAAAGGTAGATCCATCTTTTCCACCTACTCATCCTCACCTTGATGCAGAGCTCTATAGATTGCTACAATGGAGTTATGATAGATTGCCTAATTCAAATGTAAAGAATTGCTTTTTATACTGTGCTTTCTATGAGCAAGGTCAGGAGATCGATTCCCGCGAATTAGTGGAAATGTGGATTGGGGAAGGTCTCATCAAGAGCAAACAGGGAGCATATTCAATGGACATGGCTATTGGCCGCAGCTATGTAAAACTCCTTCTACATCGTTCCCTGTTCCACATTGTTAAGGAGTCTGGAACGAATGTGCTTAGGAGAGTAGGGCGTAGATATGCTCACGATGTTTTTCCGAGCATAAGAGTTAAGGATGCTATTCGTGAAATGGCAATGTATATAGCCCAGAAAGAGGAGAACAGTTTATTCATGGGAGGCAAAAATCCGCCAAATTTGCCAGAGGCTGACTATGCGAAGTGCAGAAGGATATCCATTCGAGATAATTATAGTGGGGATCTGCCCACTGACTTGAGATGCCCAAATCTCACAACTCTCATCTTACAAGGCAATAGACATTTGGAATTGCCTCCCACAGAACTTCTACTGAGCAGGCTGACCTCTCTGAGGGTTCTCAACCTGTCGGGCTGCACGGAAATAACTTCAGTCCCAACATCAATGGGGCAACTAAGACTGCTTCAGTTTCTGTCATTAAGTGGCCTCCCCATCCGATATTTAGGTGAAGAGGTTTGCCATCTTTCTGAACTTCAATTTTTGGATCTTTCATGGTGTGGACATCTAAAATCATTGCCATCTCAGATTGGACAGCTCAAAAATCTCAAGCATCTTAATTTAGATGGATGTTATTCTTTGAAGATGATTCCGCGTGAGATGTTTGAACTTACTTCGCTGAGCAGACTTCAGTTATACACAACTTTAAGTGTGAGAATGGAAGCACCGGCGAGTGTTTGGAGTTTGAAGGGTCTTCAAAACCTGACGGAGTTGAAAGTAAAGGTAGAGGATCCCCTTAAAGATGACATAATGGGAACCTGGTCGGAGATGAGGCACTTAGTGTTGCACCACGACTCACTGAGTGAGGCACTTAGTGTGAGGCAGAAAATCCCTGAGAAACTCCCTGATGACATGCAGAACATGAAGAAGCTACAGACTCTTTTCCTCATCCAACATCCAATGCTAAGTTTGCCAAATTGTAAGTTTGAACATCTTGAAGCGGTAAAAGTGTCTGAGTGCCCCAACATAAGGGAGCTGTCTGCATTGGAGTGGTTGCCAAATTTAAAGTATTTGAAGTTCGACCATTGTCATGGTTTGACTGAATTGGGGATAGGGAGTCGGTTTCCAAGCGGATACCTAAGGTTAGAAAAATTGGTTCTCATTTATCTAGAGAACTTAGAGAGTCTGGGTGGACCATCAAGCACAGGCGTATGGGATGAAAGAACGCTACCACACCTCCGTGTCCTCAAGATACTTGTGTGTGACAGTTTGGAAAGATTACCGATTGGAATGGAAAAGCTGCGAAGTTTATGTGCATTAGAAGGTTCACAAGAGTGGTGGGAAAGCATAATGTGGGAAGATCCACACATGAAATTTGAGCTTCAAAAAATCTTTGTATCGTTGGTCAACGGCTGAATGTTGTTTTTAAAAACTTCCATTTTGTAAAATATATGTTTATGATTTGAGAAATGAATACATATCATTCATTAAATAAATGAATTTGCTTCGCTTACTGTATGTTTAACTTTTATTAAGTTTATCATTCAAAATATTTCATAAATTTTAATATTTAATTTTATAAATTTAATCAATAAATATACAGAAATATATATTTTATATTTTAAAATTTTATTTTTAAATATTTTATAAATTAATAATATGTTTTTAGAAGATTTTACATCCCCTATTATTTGTCAAGGTTCTCGATTTATAAATAAATAATTTAATTATATATATTTATTGTGAAGTAAAATATTTTAAATTCTGATATAATTATATTGGAAATTAAAATTAAAATTTTAATAAACATAAAATTTTAAAAATTAAAAATATTAATTAAATTGAATGTGTTTTATAAATTAATTTTAAATTACTATAAGAATTAGTTTATTATTATTTTATTTTTATTAGGATATTAAATAATATTGGTATCACATGATTTAAGTATTTAATAATATTTCTTGTCTTAATTATGGGAGGAATTCAAAGAGGCATGGTTTCATTCGACTTATTTTCCTAATAGGCTACCCACACATAACAAAAAACACTTCTTTTTTTTGGCTTAATTTTGTACTATACAAAAAAAATCTTGTAGTACTACAGGGTGTCCTAGTTCTACTATAGGATGTCCTGTTTTACTACAAGAAACGGACCGAAAGCTTATAAGGAGGTAGGAAAGGTAGAATGAAGTGTGAGAAAGGTGTCTGATGGGGAAATAAGGCATAAAGGATGTGCACACTACCCAAGGCTCAGTCAAATGCTTCAAGATGGTTGGATTTGCTCAAGGAAAATGACCACTTTGCTTACAAAACAAGAATTTGGATTAGGGTTTCATGGAATTTGGCAACATAGGTGGAGAAGGCTTTGATGAGGCGAATGAGATGAGGTCTACGTGTAGATCAGAAGCTCCTGCAACAATATATACTATTTTCTTTGTATATGCACAATTTCATTTACACATGGAAAAAATGAGTTGAATGGAGGAAATACAAAGTTATTAACAGCTAATGTCTAAATTTATGAATGGAAGTGATTTTAAACCATATTAAAATCAAGAGATCAAAATGATACAACTGATCCACATTTAAACAGGAACGCAACAAATTACAGAGATAACCATAAACACAGAGATGTGGAAATAATACTTCATTTCATTAATGTAAAATACTGAAATATGCTTACAAACAAAAATGGAAATAAACCAGCTAGGGAGTTGGTAGCTTATCTCTCAAAAGAGATATGGCGGCTACATGCCTCTGAACTACCTTACAATGAGGCTCAAGGGCCTTTTTATTATTGAACAATAAGAGAAAACCCTAAACAACCAAAACCTTAACCCGAGGAGATGTAACACCAAGAGTTTATGGGCCCTGTTGGGGTGAGTTGGTTAGCCAACTTCCCAGGGTCGCGACTTGGTCATATTATCTCTGTTTGACACGCATGATAGCCCGTTGGAAAAAACTCTCTGAGGAATACAATGGAAAAGATGATTTTAGACCAAAAATCCTTGGCGTAGATTTCCAAAAAATTGTCGTTTAGGGCCTCAAAATGGCTCCAGAAGTTTAGGACCCGAAAAACTACTAAAAATAGTAAACTGTGCTACAATTAAAGAAACTGAAAAACTGAAAGAAACAATGGTAGGGCTCCAAGTGGAATTGGCAGGTGGCCACCAATATCCACCTAGACCATTCCTCCCCCCTAGAAAGCAATGGTCCCCATTGCGTTGAGTTCCTCCATGAGATGAGGGAACTCTTGCTGAACTTGGTCCCTGGTGAGCAACTTGCCCTAGTGAAGGAGTTGGCCTGATTTGACAACTTGCTATAGTCGGATATTTTGCTGGCGAGTGTGCTTGATCTATGTGTCCATGATCCGATCAATTGCATCTTCTTCCATGCAATCTGGATTTAACTCTGCGGGTGTGAGTTGTTCTGCAATGTCGGATGTGTCTAGTAAAGGTGGAAAGTATGGCCGAAGGCAGTCCACATTGAACACTGGGTGTAGGCCAAGGAATGGGGGAAGGCTGAGCTCAAATGCATTGTCACCCACAGCCTTGGTAATGGTGTAAGGACCATATCAGAGTGGTATGATTTTCTGATGGGTTTCGGTAAGGTGTTCCTTTTGCAAATGAAACTAGAATTTGTCGCCCATCTAAAACTTGTGTGGCACCCGATGTTGATCATGTTGCTGCTTGTACTTGGCATTTGATTTCTCCAGAATGTCATGGACTTGCTGGAAAATATGTTGGATGTGCTTAATGAAGTTGTTTGGCTTATCTGTTTCAGATTGGACATGAGCCGAATTTGCGTGAGTTACTGCAATTGGCATGGCCACATCAATGGGACATAGTGGCTGGAATCCCAAGCCCACCTGAAATGGGTTGTGTCCAGTCGAGTTGTGGAGAGCCCAGTTGTAGTTGTGTTGAACATAGGGGAGGCTCTCATTCCATGTGCATGGATTCTTTGAGTTCCACATGCGCAGAATGTGTACGATCATCCTGTTGACAACCTTTGTTTGACCATCAGTTTGAGGATGGAAGGCTGTGGACTTAGTGAGTTTGTTGTCTAGCATCAACCAGAGATTGGACCAAAATGTACTGAGGAACCTGGTGTCCTGATCTAAGATGATAGACTGTGGGATCCCAAAGTGTACCCACACTCGTTCAAAGAAGAGTTTAGTAGTGGCTTCTATTGTGATATTCTTCTTGCAGGCTGCCATAATGTCCATCTTTGAGAACCTGTCGACGACCACAAAAACACAATCATTTCCATGCATAGCGGAAGGAAGGCCTGACATGTAATCCATGGAGATGGATTCCCAAGGTCGACTAGGGGTAAGCATCGGGCTATAGAGGCCTTACTTCTTGATCGTCAGTTTGACAATGGCACAGGCAATGCATGATCTGATGTACTTCTCGATATCTTGTTGAAGATTCGGCCAATCGAAATACTTTTGCAGTACTATCATCGTTTTCTCGACCCCAAAATGCCCAGCAGCCCAACTGTAGTGTGCTTCCCAAATCATCTTGGCACACTCTCTTGAAGGAACACAAAGGTGACCCAGGTGGCATAATAGGGCATCCTGGAGGTGAAAATATGTGTAGGGATGCATTTGATAGGATCTCTCGTTCCTGTTTAAATCCGGATCAGTGGTATCAGAGCGGTCTACTTTTTCTTTGTTTTTCTTTGCATGTCCCAAATGAGGTCGAGATATAAGGAGTTAGGGCTTGAACTAGTCCAACCTTTCCAAGACTAGCCTCGCAAATCTTGAAGGCCTCCCATGGCAGATGAAAAGAAAGATGAGGGGGTAGGAGACCCTATCAAAATATTGCTCGAAGAAGCCCTCGAGCAACAAAGGAACGCGATGATGGACAACTTTGCCCAGATCCTTCAGTGGCTACCCAGGGGCGATGCATGAGCTTCCAACAGCTACTCTGGAAACACCACACCGTTTAAGGTATAATTTAATTTTGAAATCCCCATATTCGAGGGTCAAATAGATGCAGAATTCATAGATAAATGATTAAATCTGCTAGATGGGTATTTTTCTGTTCATGATTTTTCCAGTCGGGAAAATATTGTTTTCGCTTTTCTCAAAGCAGCCCCCCACATCAAGGACTGGTGGAAAACCTACTGTGAGCAGAAAGATGAAAGTACAGGATCACTATTTTCAGCTACACCCACTTGGGATTCCTTCCGGGATGCCATCAAAGGAGCAGTACTTGTTGGCATTGTTGAAAAGTGTGCAACAAGAAATGCTTGTTGAGAATGCAACAAGATGATGGAGCTTAGTGAAAAGAGTCGCCTTCACTAAGTGGGCCCGCAGGCTATTTTTGGCGCAAGTCTATTTTTAGACTATGTCTATTTTTAGACATATGGATCATGTCTATGGGTTGCAGGTTGCTGTTTATGGATGATTGATCAAGTTGAGAAAATAGATGGACTTCTATTTTTGATGAAAGTGTGAGTGATCACAGTGTGAGTGATCAAGTCTATTTTTAGACTGACTGTCAAAAATAGAAAAGTCAAATATTATTATCTCACAATAATATTTGGACTATAAACTTAATCTTATTCTCTTGGAGCACTTCAGTTCGAGCTACGGATGTGGCACATGCAATTGCATGAAGGAAATACGTGGTTCTTATGGGTTAGTTAAATATTTGCATGCATCACTTCAGTTAGAACTCAAGTGAGTTGAGTTTAGTGGACTGGAGGTGCAGTTGATGGAGTTGTGTTCAGTTTAGCTTTGTTAAACTGGTTGTATTTAGTCTAACTGGCGAATAGACTAGAGATGAGTTGGGTGAATTAGTTTTAATTAATTCACAAGTTATTAACTCATAATACAACTAATGAATACATCAGTTAACTCAGTTGCATGTCAGTGCATGTTCAGTTCAGCACGGACAGGTGTTAGAGAATCAGATTGCTATCAGTTGTGACTATAGTTGTGCACCAGATCTTGCACAAATCAGGGGGATTGAGTATGCCAATGAGTTTGCCCACATTGTAGCTTGTGCTCACGTGATTTAGCCAAGGAAAGACGTGGTTGCCTTGGAATTATCACCGGTTCTTGTGCAGGTATTGAGCAGCAGAGGCAGGCAAGCAGCGGAAGAG
>APFE030553429.1:31455-104540 GCA_000404065.3 Pinus taeda
GATGGGATCAGTGTGGTTCTTGGACAGTGGTGCGTCTTTTCACATGACGGGAGATAGAGATTTGTTCTCTGATCTGGACGACAAAGATCTTGGAGTGCACATCGAGATGGGCGATGATGGTAGATACAGTGCGACCGGTATCGGTACCATTTCCTTGAGAGGGAGTCTGGTAAACTCTTTGTATTGAAGTAAGTCATGCATGTTCCAGGATTGAAGAAGAATCTCATCTCAGTGGCAATGTTAGAAGACAAGGGGTATGATGTTGTTTTCAGCGAGGGAAAGGCCTTCCTGCGCAGCAAGACAACTGGTGAAACCCGGAAGATAGAGGTTTGAGTGAGGAACCTTTATCAGTTGCATGTAGATGGATGCGCAGCTATGGCAGGCAAGGCAGAAGGATTGGTGAGTCGGGATGATGGCGAGTTGTGGCACAGGAGATTGGGTCACCTTCAACATGGAGCCTTGAAGATACTGCAGTAGATCACTACAGGGATTCCTAAAGGCACACTTGCGCAGTCAGATCAGTGCAAGGGGTGTACTTTGGGGAAGTTTGTGAAAGCCACCTTTCACGAGAAGGATAGTCGCGCCACGACGATCCTTGAGAGAATTCACACAGACGTGTGTGGAGCTTTCTCAGTTGCTTCGACAGCAAAACACAGGTATTATGTGATTTTTGTTGATGATTTCTCTCGTAAGTGCTGGATCTTCTTCATGCAGAAGAAGAGCGAGACATATTCAAAGTTCTGTGAATTCAAAACACTGGTCGAGAAGGAGTCGGGGAAGAAGGTGAAGGCTCTTAGGAGCGATAATGGTGGTGAATACATCTCGGACGAGTTCAAGGATTTATGCAAGGCAGAAGGGATTCGTAGAGAGCTCATAGGTCCCCATAACCCACAGCAGAACGGGGTAGCTGAGCGGAAGAACAGAACGATTGTGGGTGTTGCACGGGTAATGTTGCATGATCAGGGCCTACCCCTTCACTTGTGGGCGGAAGCATGCAATACAGCAGTTTATGTGCAGAACCGTTGTCCTCATAGGATACTTTGCATGAGTACACCTGAGGAGACTTATTCTGGTAAGAAGCCTGATCTTTCTCATTTGAGGATTTTTGGTGCTAACGTTTACATGCATGTGACGAAGGATGCCAGAAAGAAGTTGGAGCCGACTGCAGAGGTTGGGATATTTGTGGTGTACACTGATACGCCCCACAACTATCGTGTGTATTTTCCAGACAGTGGTAAAACTGTTGTGCGACGGGATATAAAATTTCAGGAGGAGAAAGCCATGAAGTGTTCGCTTGAGAGGTAGCTACACTTGCATGCAGATGAGGAGCTATTAGTTCCTAAGGATGAGCTTCAGGACGTGGATCAGCCACAGGACGAGGTTCATGGAGTGGAAGAGACCACTCATGCAGCGCCAACCATCAGAGGGTGAAAGTGCTTGACAGAAGCTGAGCGACTGGCTCAAGATGCAGAGAAAGTTGTAGGACCACCTACAGCCCAACGCAGGCAGAGACAGTCACCTGATCGGTACACTGGATACATGTCTCTTATGAGCAAGTGTGTTGTGACTGAGCCATCCTCTTTCAAGGAAGCTGTGGAGGATCCCGCATGGGTAGACGCCATGGTGGAAGAGTATGATTCTATTGTCAGAAACAGTGCATGGGAGATTGTTCCTAGACCGGAAGGGAAATCAGTGGTGGGTTCGAGATGGATCTACCAAGTTAAGCAGGCAGCTGACGGGAGTTTGGAGAAGTACAAGGCAAGATTTGTTGCCCGAGGCTTTTCACAGATTGAGGGGATCGATTATGAGGAGACCTTTGCACCTGTCGCAAGGTATTCTTTCATACGGACGATTCTTGCTCTCTCAGCGCAGATGGGATGGCACATTCATCAGATGGATGTGAAGACTGCGTTCCTCAACGGAGTCATTGAGGAGGAGGTGTACATTGAGCAACCCGAAGGCTTTGAACTCTTCAGCAGCGAGTCGCATGTGTGCAGGCTCAAGAGAGCACTATATGGGTTGAAGCAAGCACCACGTGCTTGGTACACACAAATAGACAGTTATTTCACAGGACTTGGATTCTCCAAGAGCGAGGCGGATCCTAACCTATACCAGATTGTGGTGGAGGGTAAGTTGCTTATCATTGTACTGTATGTTGATGATTTGATTCTAACGGGTGATGATCTGTTGATACTGTCATGCAAGAAGGATCTTGCTACAGAGTTTGAGATGAAGGACTTGGGCCTCCTTCACTATTTCCTAGGATTGGAAATATGGCAGCGCAGTGGTGGACTGTTTGTTTCTCAGGGCAAGTATGCTCGGGAGATACTGGAGAATTTCAACATGCATGGCTGCAAGCCTGTTGATACTCCTCTTCCTGGAGGTTGGAGGAAGGAGGATGCCACTTCGGGAGAAGAAGTGGATGCCACTGTTTATCGACAGTTGGTGGGGTCGCTGATGTATTTGGTCAATACACGACCTGATATATTCTATGCAGTTAACCAGCTTTCACAAGCTATGGTTAAGCCTACCAAGCTCTTCTAGAAGGTGGGCAAGCATGTATTGCGCTACTTGAGAGGCACATCGAGATATGGTTTGTGGTACAGACAGGAGGATGAGGTGAAGCTATGTGGCTTCACGGATGTAGATTGGGCAGGGAACCCAACGGACAGAAAGAGCACATCTGGAGGGGTCTTCAGTTATGGATCGACAGCAGTTTCTTGGTACAGCAGGAAACAAAGATCCGTGGCACTCAGTTCAGCGGAGGCCGAGGATATGGCAGCAAGTTTGGCTGCCATACGAGCATAGGATGAGGAAGATCCTAGTTGGTTTGTTCGGTTCTTCATTTTGGATCCTACTGATGATTTACTGTGTTTGATACCAGAGGTTGCATTAAACTCTCGTTCTAATCCTGTTATTCATGATAGATCTAAACATTTATTTGACATCAGGGTACCATCATATTAGAGATTGTGTGCAGCGGAGGATCATGTTACTTTCGTACATTTCCAACGGAAGGATCAGGATGCTGATATTCTGCGAAGGCCCTCACCAGGAGAAAAATTCGAGTACCACGAGGCAGGATAGGCCAATTCTGATAATCCATATTCGTTGTCGAAGGGAGTTATTGAGATTGCAACAAGATGATGGAGCTTAGTGAAAAAGAGTCGCCTTCACTAAGTGGGCCCGCAGGCTATTTTTGGCGCAAGTCTATTTTTAGACTATGTCTATTTTTAGACATATGGATCATGTCTATGGATTGCAGGTTGTTGTTTATGGATGATTGGTCAAATTGGAAAAAAATAGATGGACTTCTATTTTTAGATCACAGCGGAGTGACTGCTCAGTCTAAATATAGAACAGTCAAATATTATTAGCTCATAATAATATTTAGACTATAAACTTTGTCTTATTCTCTTGGAGCACTTCACGATGAGCTATAGATGTGGTACATGCAGATCCCAGAAGGAAATACGTGGTTACCTATGGGATGACTAATATTTGCATGCAGGACTTCAGTTAGAACTCACGTGAGTTGAGTTTAGTAGACTGATTGTGCAGTTGATGGAGTTGTGTTCAGTTTAGCTTTGTTAAACTGGTTGTATTTAGTCTAACTGGCAAATAAACTAGAGATGAGTTGGGTGAATTAGTTATTAATTAATTCACAATTTATTAACTCATAATACAACTAATGAGTGCATCAGTTAACTCAGTTGCATGTCAGTGCATGTTCAGTTCAGCAGGGACAGGTGTTAGAGAATCAGTTTGCTATCAGTTGTGACTATAGTTGTGCATCAGATCTTGCACAAATCAAGGGATTGAGTATGCCAATGAGTTTGCTCGCGTATTTGCCCACATTGTAGCTTTTGCTCACGTGATTTTGCCAAGTAAATACGTGGTTGCCTTGGAATTATCATCAGTTCTTGAGCAGGTATTGAGCAGCGGAGGCAGGCAAGCAGCGAAGGAGATTTGAGCCAGTGATTGATTCAGATCTGAGCTGTATTGTGTGTAACAGAGGTGGAGATACTTGTGAGAAGTATTATGCTGTGTAATGTTACATGAATCAATCATTAATATACAGATAGTTGGGGTTTTTAGCGAGATGCTTTCCCCGGGATACATACTGTGTTAATGTGTGAATGCTCTTGATGTTTTAATGTTATTGATGCTGCTATATTGATGATCAACGTAGAGGAGCTTATGTATTGTGTATGTTTTCCGCAATAGTACATGATCACGATAATCTCTGTTGAATATGTGTTAAATTATTCAAAATTTCTACAGGCATTATGATTCAAGTGTTGTCCTTGATGGAAACTCACTCAAAGGTATGATACAGGTGATGGCAACTCACTCAAAGGACAGATCATAGTGTAGCAGGTAAAGAGAAAGATATATGCAGGTTGACTGTGATGAAAGTGCATATATACGCGGGTTATATGAGCAAAAGGCGCGTATACGTATACACGCAGGTTCACAGAAGGAAAGGCGCGTACATGTCGGAAACCATTATCTTGGTCCATGGTATTTGGTCCATGGTATTTTGGTATTGGTCCATGGTATTTATGACGACCCCAGGTATTGGGTTCATGGTATTGTTTCTACATGGTTTTGGACCATGGTATTGAGAGAAGCCTAACCTATATAAGGAGAAGATCATTAGGCTAAGAGGGGGTGCAAGAGTGTGCAAGTGATGAATGTCTGATGATGTGTGAGATCCAGATGTTGATTATGGGTTGGTGATGCCTTGCTTGATCTGAACCAAGGTTGCACTCATGTGGAGGATGATGAAAGATGGAACGGGATCTCAAGGCTTGGAATGATTATCTTTATATGGTTTGATTATGGATAGACTAGATCTATTGACGCATGTTTAAAGTATGAATGTTATGATCTGGGTATGTTTTGATGTCTGAAATAGCTGCAAAGTTATGAGTTAGAATTTGCATATCTGTACGCGGGTTGTCTTTGGTAAAAGCGCGTATACACACATGTTGGGTTCGTCCAAGTAGCGTATACAGTGTGAAGTATAATATTTGAAGTTGCTATTGGATCTGGTTGTTGTTGCAAAGTTCTGTAGTCTGTTCTGTGTTCTGGTGACTGTGTTGTTGACAGGGTTTCAGTATTGAGTGATTCAGAGATTGATGATGCAGGTTGTATTGCAATGGTGATTGTTGTATGGATCCAGTATGAAAATGTATGAAACGTGGTCCCTGGATGATTGTAGGCCAGCACCTACATACTGGTAAACATATTGGCCAGTACAAGAGCCAGGGGGTTGTAGCTCCCTTCCAGGAGCAGCTGGAAAACGAGTGAAGGTTGGAACCTTCAGTAGGCCAGCACCTACGTACTAGTAAATGGAACAGCTAGTATAAGAGCTAAGAAGGTTGTAGCCTTCTGTAGGTAGAAGCCTGCGTACTGGTAAAGGACTGCACCAGTACATTGTAAAAGAAGTGTCTTATTAAAGGAAGATAGAAGCAAAATGCAGCAGGTGGTTTTCACCCACATTGGGTTTCCACCTTATATCATGGTGTTCATGTGTGCTCTTTATGTGTAATGATCTATTCTGTTTACTGTTCATATGGTTAATAATGTTTTGATGCATTCACTGAAGATGAACTAACTAAATCATAAATGTTACTGGATGTACACTAGTTGCTTTTAACACAGTCGCGTATATACACGGATATCCTTAACTGAAGTAGCGTATATGAGCCTGAATATGAAAATGAAAAAGTATCTGATTTGCTAATACTGATTCACCGCCCCCCCCCCCCCCCCCCCTCTCAGTATTATTTCCAATAATTGGTATCAGAGTCGATCCTTTGGTAGAAGCTTGATCGCTTGAAGGAGATCCGTAGAACAATGGAAAAGAAAGCGCGTCAAAAGAAGAAGACAGCTCAAAGGAACAATGACAACCTGCCGGTGAGTGGAAGCAAGTATTCAGATCCTGAATCACCTCAGATTGAAGATGGACATGAAGCATCAGATAAAATAATAGATCAAGAAGATCTACCTAGCAAAAGGGAGAGTGCCCTCAAAGAAGAAATTATCAGCTTAAAAGCTCAGCTGGAATGTGCTTTCAGAGTTCGACATATGCTGCAGGTGCTGAATGAAGAGCAAGAAAATGAGATTCTCAAACTAAGGCAACAAGTGGAAGAAGGAAGGAAGTCAGAAGAAATCTTGAAGAAGCAATGCATAGAAAAGGAAGAACAACATCAGGCTGAGGTAAATATCTTGAAAAGTAAATTAGAAGAAAAGGATAAACTATTGCGATTTCAAGATAGCACTAATATTTTGGATGATATTCTTAGTAGTCAACGGTCTCCTGCTGTCAAAACTGGTCTTGGTTTTCATGAATCTATTGAAGGCTAATCTAGTTCACAAAGTAAGACAAGGAACTCTAATGCAAAATATGAAATCCCCAACAAGAAGATGAGAAGTCAATCCCAACAGCAACCAAGGAAAGAAATTCCTCAAAGAAAAACTTTTGCTCCTAACTATGGAAGTGATAGACGATTATTTCCTCCGATGTATAATGTTGAATGTTATGTATGTCATAATCATGGACATGTTGCAGCTAGATGTAGAAGTAGAATGGTTCAAGACCATCACACAAAAAGATCCTCACATTCCAAATATTTCAGAGGATATTGTTTTGCTTGCAATATGTATGGTCACAAATCTGTTGATTGCTACAGAAGGAATAAGAAACATATAATATGTTATGCATGTAACAAGCTTGGACACATAGCAAAGGAATGCAGGAGAAGATTTTGGACACCATACCAAAAAGAGAAAACATCATCACAGATGAAGATATGGAAGAGAAAGGAAGTGCAGCCAGAAAGAGGTAATATAGCAGAGTACACAGACATGACAGACTCAGAGGAAGCTGAAAATGTGGAACCTCTGTGTTCTAAATCTCATACGTGTGTTTCATGAAGACAAGTCATGTATATACACGAGTTACAGGCTGCAGAGTCGCGTATATGGAGATCAGAAGAAAGGGCAGCAGAACAGACCCAGGAAATGGTTCGGTCATGATAAGAGATGGTTGGCCCAGGCTCAGGGGGAGCATATACTTCAAATAATGCATTGTTGGCATTATGGTTAGAAGTTGGTGATGATGCTTATGTAGCTAAATGATACATCTTGTTGGTTCGTCAAAAGAATGGATTGTAGGTTACAGATTTGGATGCTAGATGCTTATAATGTAGATCATATGGTGTATGATAGCTGCTGATAACTATCATGGTCTTGTTTAGGACCTTGGTCCTTGAAAGTCATATGATGTATTGTGTTACCTCACTATGCATGGGATGGATAATGTACTGGTTCTTGTTATTGAGTCATGTATATGTACTTGGTTGTCATATGTAAACAATTGGTAAATTTCCCACTTGGTTGGGAGAATGATGTATGTATAGAGTCATGTTATGCTTTTGCAGACCTTGCATGTGCTCAGGGAGAGCATGGACAGATTCGTACATCTCGACATATGCAAAGGGAGAGCTCAATCAGAGATTTCAACAGATACTCAGGGGGAGTATGGACAGCAGATGGAGATCAAAGAAGAGAATATCTTGGTCCGCCTTTTGCCCTTGATGTTAAAGGGGGAGAGTGACTTGGTATGGTTGTTGCCATCAAGTCCAAAGGGGGAGATTGTTGGAATTATGATTCAAGTGTTGTCCTTGATGGAAACTCACTCAGAGGTATGATACAGGTGATGGCAACTCACTCAGAGGACAGATCATAATGTAGCAGGTAAAGAGAAAGATATACGTAGGTTGACCGTGATGAAAGTGTGTATATATGCGGGTTATATGAGAAAAAGGCGCGTATACGTATACACACAGGTTCACAGAAGGAAAGGTGCGTACATGTCGGAAACCATTATCTTGGTCTGTGGTATTTGGTCCATGGTATTTCGGTATTGGTCCATGGTATTTATGACGACCCCAGGTATTGGGTTCATGGTATTGTTTCTACATGGTTTTGGACCATGGTATTGAGAGAAGCCTAACCTATATAAGGAGAAGATCATTAGGCCAAGACGGGGTGCAAGAGTGTGCAAGTGATGAATGTCTGATGATGTGTGAGATCCAGATGCTGGTTATGGGTTGGTGATGTCTTGCTTGATCTGAACCAAGGTTGCACTCATGTGGAAGATGATGAAAGATGGAACGAGATCTCAAGGCTTGGAATGATTATCTTTATATGGTTTGATTATGGATAGACTAGATCTATTGACGCATGTTTATTGTATGAATGTTATGATCTGGGTATGTTCTAATGTCTGAAATAGCTGCAAAGTTATGAGTTAGAATTTGCAGATCTATATGCGGGTTGTCTTTGGTAAAAGCGCATATACACACATGTTGGGTTCGTCCAAGTAGCGTATACAGTGTGAAGTATAATATTTGAAGTTGCTACTGGATCTGGTTGTTGTTGCAGAGTTCTGTACTCTGTTCGATCTGTGTTCTGGTGACTGTGTTGTTGACAGGGTTTCAGTATTGAGTGATTCAGAGATTGATGATGCAGGTTGTATTGCAATGGTGATTGTTTTATGGATCCAGTATGAAAATGTATGAAACATGGTCCCTAGATGATTGTAGGTCGGCACCTACATACTATCAAACATATTGGCCAATACAAGGGCCAGGGGGGTTGTAGCTCCCTTCCAGGAGCAGCTGGAAAACGAGTGAAGGTTGGAGCCTTCAATAGGCCAGCGCCTACGTACTAGTAAATGGAACGTCTAGTACAACAGCTAAGAAGGTTGTAGCCTTCTGCAGGTAGAAGCCTGCGTACTGGTAAAGGACTGCACTAGTACATTGTAAAAGCAGTGTCTTATTAAAGGAAGATAGAAACAAATTGCAGCAGGTGGTTTTCACCCACATTGGGTTTCCACCTTATATCATGGTGTTCATGTGTGCTCTTTACGTGTGATGATCTGTTTTGTTTACTGTTCATATGGTTAATAATGTTCTGATGCATTCAATGAAGATGAACTAACTAAATCATAAAGGTTACTGGATGTACTCTAGTTGCTTTTAACACAATCGCATATATATGCAAATATCCTTAACTGAAGTAGCGTATATGAGTCTGAATATGAAAATGAAAAAGTATCTGATTTGCTAATACTGATTCAACCCCCCCCCCCCTTCTCAGTATTATTTCCAACAATTGGTATTAGAGTCGGTCCTTTGGTAGAAGCTTGATCGCTTGAAGGAGATCCTAGAACAATGGGAAAGAAAGCGCGTCAAAAGAAGAAGACAGATCAAAGGAACAATGACAACCTGCCGATGAGTGGAAGCAAGTATTCAGATCCGGAATCACCTCAGATTGAAGATGGACATGAAGCATCAGATAAAATCATAGATCAAGAAGATCTACCTAGCAAAAGGGAGAGTGCCCTCAAAGAAGAAATTATCAGCTTAAAAGCTTAGCTGGAATGTGCTTTCAGAGTTTGACATATGCTGCAGGTGCTGAATGAAGAGCAAGAAAATGAGATTCTCAAACTAAGGCAACAAGTGGAAGAAGGAAGGAAGTCTGAAGAAATCTTGAAGAAGCAATGCATATTAAAGGAAGAACAACATCAGGCTGAGGTAAATATCTTGAAAAGTAAATTAGAAGAAAAGGATAAACTATTGCGATTTCAAGATAGCACTAAGATTTTGGATGATATTCTTAGTAGTCAACGGTCTCCTGCTGTCAAAACTGGTCTTGGTTTTCATGAATCTATTGAAGGTGAATCTAGTTCACAAAGTAAGACACGGAACTCTATTGCAAAATCTGAAATCCCCAACAAGAAGATGAGAAGTCAATCCCAATAGCAACCAAGGAAAGAAATTCCTCAAAGAAAAACTTTTGCTCCTAACTATGGAAGTGATAGACGATTATTTCCTCCGATGTATAATGTTGAATGTTATGTATGTCATAATCATGGACATGTTGCAGCTAGATGTAGAAGTATAATGGTTCAAGACCATCACAAAAAAGATCTTCACATTCCAGATATTTCAGAGGATATTGTTTTGCTTGCAATATGTATGGTCACAAAGCTGTTGATTGCTACAGAAGGAATAAGAAACATATAAGATGTTATGCATGTAACAAGCTTGGACACATATCAAAGGAATGCAGGAGAAGATTTTGGACACCATACCAAAAAGAGAAAACATCATCACAGATGAAGATATGGAAGAGAAAGGAAGTGCAGCCAGAAAGAGGTAATATAGTAGAGTACACAGACATGACAGACTCAGAGGAAGCTGAAAATGTGGAACCTCTGTGTTCTAAATCTCATACGTGTGTTTCATGAAGACAAGTCGCGTATATACGCGAGTTACAGGCTGCAGAGCCGCGTATATGGAGATCAGAAGAAAGGGCAGCAGAACAGACCCAGGAAATGGTTCGGTCATGATAAGAGATAGTTGGCCCAGGCTCAGGGGGAGCATATACTTCAAGTAATGCATTGTTGGCATTATGGTTAGAAGTTGGTAATGATGCTTATGTACCTAAATGATACATCTTGTTGGTCCGTTAAAAGAATGGGTTGCAGGTTACAGATTTGGATGTTAGATGCTTATAATGTAGATCATATAGTGTATGATAGCTGTTGATAACTATCATGGTCTTGCTTAGGAGCTTGGTCCTTGAAATTCATATGATGTATTGTGTTACCTCACTATGCATGGGATGGATAATGTAATGGTTCTTGTTATTGAGTAATGTATATGTACTTGGTTGTCATATGTAAACAATTGGTAAATTTCCCACTTGGTTGGGAGAATGATGTATGTATAGAGTCATGTTATGCTTTTGCAGACCTTGCATGTGCTCAGGGAGAGCATGGACAGATTGGTACATCTCGGCATGTGCAAAGGGAGAGCTCAATCAGAGATTTCAGCAGATACTCAGGGGGAGTATGGACAACAGATGGAGATCAAAGAAGAGAATATCTTGGTCCGCACTTTGCCCTTGATGTCAAAGGGGGAGAGTGAGTCGGTGTGGTTGTTGCCATCATTTCCAAAGGGGGAGATTGTTGGCATTATGATTCAAGTGTTTTCCTTGATGGCAACTCACTCAGAGGTATGATACAGGTGATGGCAACTCACTCAGAGGACAGATCATAGTGTAGCAGGTAAAGAGAAAGATATACGCAGGTTGACCGTGATGAAAGTGCATATATACGTGGGTTATATGAGCAAAAGGCACGTATACGTATACACGCAGGTTCACAGAAGGAAATGCACATACATGTCAGAAACCATTATCTTGGTCTGTGGTATTTGGTCCATGGTATTTTGGTATTGGTCCATGGTATTTATGACGACCCCAGGTATTGGGTTCATGGTATTGTTTCTACATGGTTTTGGACCATGGTATTGAGAGAAGCCTAACCTATATAAGGAGAAGATCATTAGGCCAAGAGGGGCTGCAAGAGTGTGCAAGTGATGAATGTCTGATGATGTGTGAGATCTAGATGCTGGTTATGGGTTGGTGATGTCTGCTTGATCTGAACCAAGGTTGCACTCATGTGGAGGATGATGAAAGATGGAACGGGATCTCAAGGCTTGGAATGATTATCTTTATATGGTTTGATTATGGATAGACTAGATCTATTGACGCATGTTTATTGTATGAATGTTATGATTTGGGTATGTTTTGATGTCTGAAATAGCTGCAAAGTTATGAGTTAGAATTTGCATATCTGTACGCGGGTTGTTTTTGGTAAAAGCGCGTATACACACATGTTGGGTTCGTCCAAGTAGCGTATACAGTGTGAAGTATAATATTTGAAGTTGCTATTGGATCTGGTTGTTGTTGCAGATTTCTGTAGTCTGTTCTGTGTTCTGGTGACTGTGTTGTTGACAGGGTTTCAGTATTGAGTGATTCAGAGATTGATGATGCAGGTTGTATTGCAATGGTGATTGTTTTATGGATCCAGTATGAAAATGTATGAAACATGGTCCCTAGATGATTGTAGGTCGGCACCTACATACTGGTAAACATATTGGCCAGTACAAGAGCCAGGGGGGTTGTAGCTCCCTTCCAGGAGCAGCTGGAAAACGAGTGAAAGTTGGAGCCTTCAGTAGGCCAGCGCCTACATACTAGTAAATGGAATGGCTAGTACAAGAGCTAAGAAGGTTGTAGCCTTCTGCAGGTAGAAGCCTGCGTACTGGTAAAGGATTGCACCAGTACATTGTAAAAGAATTGTCTTATTAAAGGAAGATAGAAACAAATTGCAGCAGGTGGTTTTCACCCACATTGGGTTTCCACCTTATATCATGGTGTTCATGTGTGCTCTTTATGTGTGATGATCTATTCTGTTTACTGTTCATATGGTTAATAATGTTCTGATTCATTCACTGAAGATGAACTAACTAAATCATAAAGGTTACTGGATGTACGCTAGTTGCTTTTAACACAGTCGCGTATATACGCGGATATCCTTAACTAAAGTAGCGTATATGTGTCTGAATATGAAAATGAAAAAGTATCTGATTTGCTAATACTGATTCACCCCCCCTCTCAGTATTATTTCCAACAGTACTACCATGCCAGAAGCTATGAGGACAAATACATAAAGTGGACCACACTGTGGCAGGGAAGAGACCAAGATGTGCCAGAGTTCACAAACATTTTTCATACCCTTCGCACACAGTTGGATATCAAGGATTCTGAGCTGCATTTGGTACTCAAATACCGCAGCTACCTACACAAATACATCCAAGAAGAGATGGAGTTCCTGAACATCTCCTTGCTCGGCATGGTGCACCGATACGCTGTCAAAATTAAGCAGAAGTTGAAACAAAAGAAGCGAGACTTTGGATCTGCAAATCCAAAGACCAAAGGACAAAGCCAAGGCGGGGTGACCCAAGATAACCCGTCGAAGCTGCAAGAAAAGAATAACACCATGAAGTCAAATAAGGACACAGGAAAGTGGTGTGAGTTCCACAAGAGTCCCACTCATAACATAAGCGAGTGTCGAACCAAGCAGTCGCTGGTGGCCGAGTTGAAGGCTTCCGAATTAGATGCATGTTCTGACCCTGAGTCAGAACCCGACAAGGGGAATGGTAAAGGGAAGCAGATCATCGATGCAGAGCCCAATGCTGCTATTGCCACCAACAAGATCCAGAAGAATGAGCCTGAAGATCCAAAGGAGGGGGAGCAACTTTTCCACTCACAAATGTGGGTGAAGGATTCGCCACTGCAATTCATTGTCGACAGTGGCAGCCAAAGGAACCTCTTTTCAGCAGAGGTTATGAAGCAGTTGGGCCTACCAAATACACCACACCCGCATCTGTATCGTATTGGGTGGTTTCACCAAGGACGAGATCTTCGAGTTCACCAACAATGTTGCCTTCCCTATAGCATCAACCCCTTCACAAATGAGGTATTGTGTGATTTTTCACCTGCGGATGTTTGCGATGTATTATTAGGCCAACCATACTTGTGGAGGTGACATGTTGTGTATGATTCAAGGCCTCACATTGTTATTATTACTTTGTGTAATTCATTATATAGGATATCGGAGGTAGTCCCACCTACTACCACCTCTTTGATCGTTGCTAAGAAAGGCAGCAAGCTCATCTCACAGACTAGGAAATTTATTTTCTTTCTAGTTCGCTCCTAGAGTAAGGGGAAGATCATTGCCACATCCATGACCCCGGCAAGGGTTCCTCCACGCAGAAGCAACAACAAAGGGATACGGTCATTAAAGAACACAGGAAAAAATTCTCCTCACCTACATGGATACCACACAAGCTTCAAGTGGGCAACAAAGTCTGGTTGCATCTATAGAAAGAACACCTTACAAGAGCCCATCAGAAGCTCCGACCACTCCAACATGGTCCTTACAACATTACCAAGGCTATGGGAAACAATGCTTTGGAGCACAACATTCCTCCATTCCTTTGCTTGCACCGAATGTTCAATGTGGACCATTCTCGACCATGCTTCCCACCATTATTGGACATATCAGAGATTGCAGAACAACTCACCAGACACCCAGCTCAACAGAAGATTCTTCATCACAGGGAGGAACTCAACAATGGGGACCATTGATTCCTAATGGGGGAGGAATGATCCAGGTGGATGTTGGTGGCCACTCACCTATCCCATTTGGACCCCCACAATTGTCTCTTTCATTTTTTTAGTTTCCTTAATTGTAGCACAATTTACTATTTTTAGCAATTTTTTTCGGGTCTTGAACTTTCGAAGTTGTTTTGAGGCCCTAAATGACGTTTTTTGGGAAATCTAGGAACAACATGGGTGATGGACCAATTTTTCTCTTCCCAAAGTTGTAGTGCTCAGATAGATCTTTCTAACGAGCTATTGTACGCGTCAAACGAAGATTGGGTGCCAAAGTTACGACCTCAGGAAGTTGATATATCAACTTACCTAAAACGGGGCCCACAATTTGGCGTTTCATCTTCTAGGGTTAGGTTTTGGGATGTTAAGGGTTTTCCATTGTTTCTCAGCAATAGATAGGCCTTCGAGCCTCATTGTAACATAGTTCAGAGGCATGTAGCCACCACATCACTTCTTAGAGATAAGCTACCATCACCCTAGATGGTTTATTTCCATTTCTATTTGTAAGCATATTTCAGTATTTTGTAGTAATGAAATGAAGTATTATTTCTGATGCATCTCTATATTTATGGTTATCTCATCTTTGTATTTATGGTTGTCTCTGTAATTTTTTTCGTTCATATTTAAATCCCGATCAGTGGTATCAGACCGGTCTGCTTTTTCTCTTTTTTTCTTTGCATGTCCCCTGTTGAAAAGTGTGCAACAAGAAATGCTAAATTTAGAATGTGCTAAAAATAGACCTACTAAAAATAGAATGTCTAAAAATAGCAGTTTGGCCAGTGAGGTCATTGGCCACATTGGGTGAGAGGTGAAACTACTAAAAATAGAAAGTTCTAAAAATAGCATTTCTGGGTCCCTTCCTATTTATAGTAGTCACTAGTCTATCTATGGGAAGTAAAATTAATTTTGGTCTTAACAACAGTTTGAAATATTAATTAATTAATTCAGTTGAGTTAATTAATTAAGGAAATTAGATTTTGAAGTCTTTGTGAGCATGCACATGAGTTTCCTCCACTGATTGAGGGAATAAGCATGAGTTCTATAATGAGAGAATCAGTTGACTTAGTTCTAACTAGTCAAGTCCAATTATATTTTTTTAACAAGTTGTTAAAATAATAAAATATAGTTTGTTAATGCTTACATGCATGTGACAACTATTATTTTAGATAACTAAGGATTCACTCATGGATAACTGTTGCATGTTAGTTCTGTCAGAGACCTAGTTGATATCAGATGTGGAACAATGTACTATCAGATGCTTAACTATTTCTAGTAAGTAGTTTTTGCATGGTTGAGGAACTAGTGTTCTCAAGGAATACGTAGTTGGACCATTGGTTGTTTTTGGTATGTTGGAATTAATATCATGTGCTTTTGCTATTATTTCCTAAGCAAACTACGTAAGGACCACAGGGAAAGCCTACATAAACAGGGCTTGGGTGGTTCATAAGACATATCTTCATATCTTGATAGTTCATTGAGAACCAAATAGCTTGAGAGCTAATTCTTCACATATTGTGAAGAGGATTTCCACTTGATTGATAATACATGGTTAGGGTTTTATGCTGGTGCTTTCCCCTGAATATATCTTGTGTTATGTGTGATTAATTCTCTTGATCAGTTATGCATGTTTCTACTTGATGTTGCTCATGATTTCAATTATGCTTCAACTTAATGTTTTGTAGAAGTAAAACAAGTATTATGCTTTAGGACATTGCATGTATCGGTTTGTTCTATAGGTGAAATTTCTACATGGTATCAAAGCACAGGTGATCAAGTAAGAACAATATACTAGTAGGAGGAATTCGAAGTTTCTTATTCTTGATATAGATCTCAAGTTCTTATCACATCTATTTCATCGATGGCGTTCAATGGTCTGAGGCTTGAGTATGCCCTTGATGGCAGCTCAAACTATATAGCTTAGAAGGATCGCATGGAGGTAGTTTTGGAAGATAATGGCCTTAAGGATTTCATTGATCAAGAAATTCCTAAGCGTACTGACAAGACTAAGCAGGTGGAATGGAGGAAGTGCGTGGCTAGAGCTAGGAGAACTATCTTGGAGGGAGTGCGAGATA
The DNA here is from genome assembly GCA_000404065.3 of Pinus taeda. Lineage (NCBI taxonomy): Eukaryota > Viridiplantae > Streptophyta > Pinopsida > Pinales > Pinaceae > Pinus > Pinus taeda. The sequence goes on from APFE030553429.1 coordinate 47,631, forward strand.
ACATTGTCTCGAGCCTCCATGGGAAGGAGACTCCACATGCAATGTGGAAAACATTGAAAGATTTATATAAGAATAGTAGTGATTAGAGGAAACTGTCACTGAAGGACAAACTTTGAAAGATCAAGTGTGAAAGGGATGAGGCGATCTCTATGTATCTGACCAAGCTCATCACATGTAGGGATGAGCTTGCAAGTGTAGGGGTCGTAACATTGGATGAGGATATGGTGAGTCTAGCACTCCTTGGCCTTCCTTAGAGTTGGCATAGCTACTAGGACTCGATGAATGGATGGGAGAAACTGCCAGATTGGGAACGACTATGGTCGGATTTGATGCAGCAGGAGATCAGACGGAGCACCAGAGACAGTTCTTCATCTATGCATGGTGAGGAGAACTGTGCCTTAGTGAGTAAGGCGAAGAAAGGGGAGGAGAAGTTTTCTCTTTCCAAATTCAGTTCTTCCAATGGTGGGAAGAAGGTTGACAAATTGAAAGTGCGATGCTTTCATTGTCATGAGGTGGGTCATTATGCTACAGATTATCCACGGCGAAAATCCAAGAAGGGATCTGGGGAAGGATCTGAAGGTGAGGCACTTGCTTCACAGTTTGAGTTGGATTTCACACTCTTCGCATGCATGGTTTCATCCATGGTGGGAAGTGGTTGGTTTCTTGATAGTGGAGCTTCTTTCCACATGACCGGTGACAAGAGTTTGTTCAGTACTTTGGAGGAGAAAGATCTCCAGATACTCATAGCGATGGGTAATGATGAGAAGTATAGTGTCTCAAGTGAAGGCACAGTTATCTTTTAGAGGGAGCATGGAGCTCGCCTTACCTTGACCGATGTCAAGTATGTACCAGGACTAAAGAGAAACTTGGTGTCAATCGCGATGCTGGAAGACAGAGGCTATGGTGTAGTCTTTAGTAAGGGAAAGGTTTTCCTTAGACACATCATCACTAGACAGATGAAGCAGATTGGCTCACGGGTCAAGAACCTGTGTGCTCTTGAGGTTCAAGATGCATTCAAAGCCTTGAGTAGCAAGGCAACTGATGGAGACTTGGTGGTTGAGAGGGAGGGTATATTACCTCTCAACATGCAACGCCAAAAGAAGTCTCAGACGATTGTGGAGGAGCCACGATTGGTGCAGTAGCTTTAGGAGGTTTTGGAGCAGCAACAACAGGAGAAGCTGAGTAGAGATTGAGTAGAGACATCTACTCATGCAGAGACCTCCAATAGGGGGAAACTTCGAGCCGCATGAGTAGAGGGGTTGCATGCAGCCATCCTCTAGATAGGAGGTGGGGTGATGTGGATTGATTGCCCCAAGGAGGAGGGGTAGGATCCTTGAGGTACCCAACCTCTTGGATGAGACCTTGCTACGGGAGCCCCGATGTGGAGTAGTAGGAATTGACTGATTGGGTAGAGACAGATGTGGATGGAGCGGCATAGAGAGCGATAGTGCAGGGAATCCCAGGACAACGCATAGCTAGTAGGTTGCAACAATGTGAGAGGCACAAGTGTTTTGCACAGTGCTAGGTGGCACAAAGAGGTGTGCAATAGTGTGAGATGCATGGAGATGTTGTAGTAGTGTAGATGTCAAAGAGGGAGCACTTGTCAGCAGCAGGTAGAGCTTTAGCATCATAGTATGTTCCTAGCCCAACAAAGTGGTCAGTTGGGAGTGTTTTTGTTCCAAGTGTTGTTAGAGCAAGTGGACTGGGTAGATGTGTTGCATGCAGAACTTTCCAGAGTTACAGGATCGAGTTCGAGAGAAAGCCTTTCTTGTTGAGAGGGAGTGTTGAAACGTGTGCAACAAGAAATGCTAAATTTAAAATGTGCTAAAAAGAGACCTGCTAAAAATATCATGTCTAAAAATAGCAGTTTGGCCAGTGAGGTCATTGGCCACAATGGGTGAGAGGTGAAACTGCTAAAAATAGAAAGTTATAAAAATAGCATTTCTGGGTCCCTTCCTATTTATAGCAGTCCCTAGTCTATCTATAGGAAGTAAAATTAATTTTGGTCTTAACAGCAGTTGGAAATATTAATTAATTAATTCAGTTGAGTTAATTAGTTAAGGAAATTCGAATTTGAAGTCTTTGTGAGCATGGCACATTGAGTTTTCCTCCACTGATTGAGGGAATAAGCATGAGTTCTATAATGAGAGAATCAGTTGACTTAGTTCTAACTAGTCAAGTCCAGTTAGATTATTTTAACAAGTTGTTAAAATAATAAAATATAGTTTGTTAATGCTTGCATGCATGCAACAACTACTATTTTAGATAACTGAGGATTCACTCATGGATAACTGTTGCATGTCAGTTCTGTCAGATACCTAGTTGAGATCAGATGTGGAACATTGTACTATCAGATGCTTAACTATTTCTAGTAAATAGTTTTTGCATGGTTGAGGAACTACTGTTCTCAAGGAATACGTAATTGGACCATTGGTTTTTTTCGGTATGTTGGAATTAATAGCATGTGCTTTTGCTATTTTCCTAAGTAAACTACGTAAGGACCATAGGGAAAGCCTATATAAATAGGGCTTGGGTGGTTCAGGAGACATATCTTCATATCTTGATAGTTCATTGAGAACAGAATAGCTTGAGAGCTAATTCTTCTTGTATTGTGAAGAGGATTTCCACATATTTGATAATACATGGTTGGGGTTTTATGCTGATGCTTTCCCCTGGATATATCTTGTGTTATGTGTGATTGATTCTCTTGATCAGTTATGCATGTTTCTACTTGATGTTAGTCATGATTTCAATTATACTTCCGCTTAACGTTTTGTAGAAGTAGAACAAGTATTATGCTTTAGGACATTGCATATATCGTTTTGTTCTATAGGTGAAATTTCTACATCCCAAACGAGGTCGGGATATAAGGAGTTAGGGCTTGAACAAGTCGAACCTTTGCAAGACCAGCCTCGCAAATCCTGACGGCTTCCCATGGCGAATGAATAGAAAGATGAGGGGGCAAGAGATCCTACCAAAATCTTGCTCGAAGAATCCCTCGAGTGACAAATGAATGCGATGATAGACAACTTTGCCCAGATCCTTCAGCGGCTACCCAGGGGCGATGCATCGGCTTCCAATAGCTACTCTAGAAACCCGACACCATTTAAGGTACAAGTTAATTTTGAAATCCCCATATTTGAGGGTCAAATAGATGCAAATGTTGTAGATAAATGGATAAATCTGCTAAATGGGTATTTTTCTGTTCATGATTTTTCCAGTCAGAAAAATATTGTTTTCGCTCTTCTCAAAGTAGCCCCCCATGTCAAGGACTCGTGGGAAACCTATTGCGCACAGAAAGATGAAAGTATAGGCTCACTGTTTTCAGCCGCACCCACTTGGGATTCCTTCTAGGATGTCATCAAGGAGCAGTACTACCCTGTCAAAAGCTATGAGGACTAACACATAAAGTGGACCATGCTGCAGCAGGGAAGGGACTAAGATGTGCCAGAGTTCACAAACATTTTTCATACCCTTCGCACACAGTTGGGTATCAAGGATTCTGAGTTGCATTTGGTACTCAAATACCGCAATTGCCTACCTAGATACATCCAGGAAGAGATGGAGTTCCTGAACACCTCCTCGCTCGGCATGGCGTACCGATACGCCGTTAAAATTGAGTAGAAATTGAAACAAATGAAGCAAGACTTTAGATCTGCAAATCCGAAGACCAAAGGACAAAGCCAAGGTGAGGTGACCCAAGACAACCCATCGAAGCCGCAAGAAAAGAATAACACCATGAAGTCGAAGAAGGACACAGGAAAGTGGTGTGAGTTCAACAAGAGTCCCACTCATAACACAAGCGAGTGTCTGACCAAGCAGTCACTAGTGGCTGAGTTGAAGGCTTCTGAATCAGATGCATGTTTCAACCCCGAGTCAGAACCCGGCAAGGGGAATGGAAAAGGGAATTAGATCATTGATGCTGAGCCTAGTGCCAATGTTGCCACTGTCAAGATCTAGAAGAATGAGCTTGAAGATCCAAAGGAGGGGGAGCGACTTTTTCACTCACAAATGTGGGTGAAAGGTTCACCGATGCAATTCATTGTCGACAGTGGTAGCCAAAAGAACCTCATTTCAACAGAGGTCATGAACCAATTGGGCCTAACAACTACACCACACCTACAGCCGTACAATATCGGGTGGTTTCACCAAGGACGAGATCTTTCAGTTCGCTAACAATGTCACCTTCCCTACAGCATCAAGCCCTTCACAAACAAGGTATTGTGTGATGTTTCACCTCTGGATGTTTGTGATGTATTATTAGGCTAGCCACACTTGTGGAGGAAACATGTTGTGTATGATTCAAGGCCTCGTGTTGTTATTATTACTTTGTGTAATTCATTATATAGGATATTGAAGGTAGCCCCACCTACCACCACCTCTTTGATCGCTGCTAAGAAAGGCAGCAAGCTCATCTCACAGACTAGGAAATTTATTATTTGTCTGGTTTGCTCCTAGAGTAAGGAGAATATCATTGCATCTCTATATTTATGGTTATCTCATCTCTGAGAAACGATGTTGCTCCCAGATTTCCCAAAAAATGTCATTTAGGGCCTCAAAATGGCTTCGGAAGTTCAGGACCCGAAAAAAACTGCTAAAAATAGTAAATTGTGCTACAATTAAGGAAGCTGAAAAAATAAAAGAGATAGTTGTGGGGGTTCAAATGGGATAGGTGGGTGGCCACCAACATCCTCTTGGATCATCCCCCCCCCCTTAGGAGGCAATGGTCCCCATTGTGTTGAGTTCCTCCCTGTGATGAGGAAGCTTCTACTGAGCTGGGTCTCTGGTGAGTTGTTCTGCAATATCTGATGTGTCTAGTAATGGTGGGAAGCATGGTTGACGACGGTCCACATTGAAAATTAGGTGCAAGTTAAGGAATGGAGGAATGTTGTGCTCCAAAGAATTGTTTCCCGTAGCCTTGGTAATGTTGTAAGGACCATGTTGGAGTGGTTGGAGCTTCTGATGGGCTCTTGTAAGGTGCTCTTTCTGTAGATGCAACCAGACTTTGTTGCCCACCTACGCAGGGGTCATGTATGTGGTAACGATCTTCCCCTTACTCTGGGAGCAAACCAGAAAGAAAATAAATTTCCTAGCCTATGAGATGAGCTTGCTACCTTTCTTAGCAATGATCAAAGAGGTGGTGGTAGGTGGGGCTACCTCCGGTATCCTATATAATGAATTACACAAAGTAATAATAACAACATGAGGGTTTGAATCATACACAACATGCCACCTCCACAAGTATGGTTGACCTAATAGTACATCGCAAACATCCAAAGGTGAAACATCGCACAATACCTCATTTGTGAAGGGCTTAATGCTATAGGGAAGGCGACACTGTTGGTGAACTCGAAGATCTTGTCTTTGGTGAAACCACCCGATACTGTACAACTGTGGGTGTGGTGTAGTTGGTAGACTCAACCACTTCATGACCTCTACTAAAATGAGGTTTTTTTGGCTGCCACTGTCGACAATGAATTGTAGCGATGAACCCTTCAACCACATTTGTGAGTGGAAAAGTTGCTCCCCCTCCTCTGGATCTTCAGGCTCATTCTTCTAGATCTTGGCAGTGGCAATAGTGGTGCTGGGTTCCACATCAATGATCTGCTTCCCTTTGTCATTCCCCTTGTCAGGTTCTGACTCGAGGTCGGAACATGCATCTAATTCAGAAGCCTTCAACTCAGCCACCAGCGACTCGCTTGTGTCATGAGTGGGACTCTTGTGGAACTCACACCACTTTCCCGTGTCCTTCTTTGACTTCATGGTGTTATTATTTTCTTGCAACTTCTACGGGTTGTCTTGGGTCACCCTGCCTTGGCTTTGTCCTTTGGTCTTCGGATTTGTATATCCAAAGTCTCGCTTCTTTTGTTTCAACTTCTGCTTGATTTTGACAGAGCCTATTGGTATGTCGTGCTGAGCAAGGAGATGTTCAAGAACTCCATCTCTTCCTAGATGTATCTGTGTAGGCAGCTACGGTATTTGAGTACCAAATGCAGCTCAGAATCCTTGATACCCAACTATTTGCGAAGGGTATGAAAAATGTTTGTGAACTCTGGGACATCTTGGTCCTTTCCCTGCCGCACCGTGGTCCACTTTATGTATTTGTCCTCATAGATTTTGACAAGGTAGTACTGCTCCTTGATGGCATCCCGGAAGGAATCCCAAAGGGTGCGGCTGAAAATAGTGAGCCCGTACTTTCATATTTTTGCTCGTAGTAGGTTTCCCACCAGTCCTTGACGTGGGGGGCTACTTTGAGAAGAGAAAAAACAATATTTTCCCGACTGGTGAAAATCATGAACAGAAAAATACCCATCTAGAAGATTTAACCATTTATCTATGGCATATGTGTCTATTTGATCCTGGAATATGGGGATTTCAAAATTATCTTGTACCTTAAATAGTGTGGTGTTTCCAAAGTAGCTGTTGGAAGTTAATGTGTCGCCCCTGGGTAGCCGCTGAAGGATACGGGAAAAGTTGTCCATCATCGCATTCCTTTGTCACTCGAGGGCTTCTTAGAGGAATATTTTGATAGGATCTTCTGACCCCTCGTCTTTCTTTTCATCTACCATGGGAGGCCATCAGGATTTGCTAGGTTGGTCTTGTAAAGGTTCGACCAGTTCAAGCCCTAACTCCTTATATCCTGACCTCATTGGGGACATGCAAAGAAAAACAGAGAAAAACTAGACCACTCTGATAAACAAAAACACCCTATTTATTGCTGAGAAACAATGGAAAATCGTTAACATCCCAAAACCTAACCCTAGAAGATGAAACGCCAAATTGTGGGCCCCGTTTTGGGTAAGTTGGTACATCAACTTCCCGGGGTAGTAACTTTGGCACCCGGTCTTTGTTTGACGTGTACAATAGCTCGTTAGAAAGATATATCTGAGCACTACAACTTTGGGAAGAGAAACATCAATCAATGGACCCATGTTGCTCCCAGATTTCCCAAAAAACGTTGTTTAGGGCTTCAAAACAGCTTCGGAAGTTCAAGACCTGAAAAAAAACTGCTAAAAATAGTAAATTATGCTACAATTAAGGAAACTAAAAAACTGAAAGGGACAGTTTTGGGCGTCCAAATGGGATAGGTAGGTCGCCACCAACATCCACCTGGATCATTCCTTCCCCCTTAGGAAGCAATGGTCCCCATTGCATTGAGTTCCTCCCTGTTATGAGGAAGCTTTTGTTGAGCTGGGTCTTTGGTGAGTTGTTTTGTAATATCTGATGTGTCCAATAATGGTGGGAAGCATGGTTGACGACGGTTTGCATTGAACACTCGGTGCAAGTGAAGGAATGGAGGAATGTTGTGCTCCAAAGCATTGTTTCCCATAACCTTGGTAATGTTGTAAGGACCATGTTGGAGTGGTCGGAGCTTCTGATGGGGCGTTTTTTCTACAGATGTAACCAGACTCTTTTGCCCACCTGAAGCTTGTGTGGTACCCTTGTAGGTGAGGAGAATTTGTTCAGTTGTTCTTTCATGACCGTATCCTTCTGTTTTTGCTACTGCATGGAGGAAATCTTTGCGGGGGTCATGGATATGGCAACGATCTTTCCCTTACTTTGGGAGTGAACCAGAGAGAAAATAAATTTCCTAGTCTGTGAGATGAGCTTGCCGCCTTTCCTAGCAATGATCAAAGAGGTGGTGGTAGGTGGGGCTACCTCCAGTATCCTATATAATTAATTACACAAAGTGATAATAACAGCATGAGGCCTTGACTCATACACAGCATGCCGCCTCCACAAGTATGGCTGGCCTAATAATACATCTCAAACATCCAAAGGAAAAACATCACACAATACCTCGTCTGTGAAGGGCTTGATGCTGTAGGGAAGGTGACATTGTTGGAAAACTCGAAGATCTCGTCCTTGGTAAAACTAGCCAATACTGTATGGCTACGGGTATGGTGTAGTCGGTAGGCCCAAATGCTTCATGACCTCTACTGAAATGAGGTTTTTTTGGCTGCCACTATCGACAATGAATTGCAACGGCAAACCTTTCACCCACATTTGTGAGTGGAAAAGTCGCTCCCCCTCCTCTAGATCTTCAGGCTCATTCTTCTAGATCTTGGCGGTGGCAATAGTGGCACTGGGTTTCGCATCAATGATCTGCTTCCCTTTGCCATTCCCCTTGTCGAGTTCTGACTTGGGTTCGGAACATGCATCTAATTTGGAAGCCTTCAACTCGACCACCTTCGACTGCTTGGTCCAACACTCACTTTTGTTATGAGTGGGACTCTTATGGAACTCACACCACTTTCCTGTGTCCTTCTTCGACTTCATGGTGTTATTCTTTTATTGCAGCTTCGACGGGTTGCCTTGGGTCACCCTGCCTTGGCTTTGTCCTTTGGTCTTCGAATTTGCAGACCCAAAGTCTCGCTTCTTTTGTTTCAACTTTTGCTCGATTTTGACAGCGTATCGGTACACCGTGCCAAGCGAGGAGATGTTCAGGAACTCGATCTCTTCCTGGATGTATCTGTGTAAGCAGCTATGGTATTTGAGTACCAAATGCCGCTCAGAATCCTTGATACCCAACTGTGTGCAAAGGGTATGAAAAAAGTTTGTGAACTCTGGCACCTCTTGGTCCCTTCCCTGCCGCAGCGTGTTCCACTTAATGTATTTGTCCTCATAGCTTTTGACAGGGTAGTACTACTCCTTGATGGCATCCTGGAAGGAATCCCAAGTGGGTGTGGCTGAAAATAGTGAGCCCATACTTTCATCTTTCTTCTTGTAGTAGGTTTCCCACCAGTCCTTGACGTGGGGGGCTGCTTTGAGAAGAGCGAAAACAATCTTTTCCCAACTAGAAAAATCATTAACAGAAAAATACCCATCTAGCATATTTAACCATTTATCTATAGCATCTACGTCTATTTGACCCTAGAATATGGGGATTTCAAAATTATCTTGTACCTTAAACGGTGTGGTGTTTCCAGAGTAGCTGTTGGAAGCCGATGCGTCGCCCCTGGGTAGCCGCTGAAGGATCTTGGCAAAGTTGTCCATCATCGCATTACTTTGTTGCTCGAGGGCTTCTTCGAGTAAGATTTTGATAATATCTCATGCCCCCTCGCCTTTCTTTTCATCCGCCATGGGAGGCCGTCGAGATTTGCGAGGCTGGTCCTGCAAAGGTTCGACCAATTCAAGCCCTAACTCCTTCTATCCCGACCTCACTAGGGACATGCAAAGAAAAAAAAAGAAAAAGCACACTACTCTGATAAAAAAAAACACCCTATTTATTGTTGATAAATAATGGAAAACCCTTAACATCCCAAAACCTAACCCTAGAAGATGAAACGCCAAATTGTAGGCCCTGTTTTCGGTAAGTTGGTACATCAACTTCTCGGGGTTGTAACTTTGGCACCCGATCTTCGTTTGATGTGTAATATCTATCTGAGCACTACAACTTTTGGAAGAGCAACATCGGTCCATGGACCCATGTTGCTCCCAGATTTCCCAAGAAACATTGTTTAGGGCCTCAAAATAGCTTCGGAAGTTCAAGACCAAAAAAAAACTGCTAAAAATAGTAAATTGTGCTACAATTAAGGAAACTGAAAAACTGAAAGAGACAGTTGTGGGGATCCAAATGGGATAGGTGGGTGGCCACCAACATCCACCTGGATCAAATATTGGATTGAGTTTCAACCCAATCCAGTTGATTTTGAGTCTCTGCAGTGCCTTCTTATACGATGGGGTCCTCTCTAGTGCATCCCACATTATTTCAGGGGAATGATACTCCTTGATCTTTAGGTTGTATGGTAAGGTCTCCATATCCTTTGGCATGCTTGCTGGCTTTCATACCCTAGAAATCTCAAAGTGTCCTCAAAAGGAGTGACTGTTTTCTCTTGTGTAGTTAGGTATCCTGGTGCATGCTAGGGAACATTGGAAATGAGTTTATGGGTGCTAATGGCAACCATGGAATTGATCTTTTCTACTCTGATGTAAATGGGCTCTTTTTCTTCTCTTTCCAACACTTTCTTTACTTCCTTAGCCCTTACCTATTCATGAGTTATCCATTATGCCAAGGCCATCAGTTGTAAGTCCCCCAACTTTGGATTAGGGTCCCACACATTCAAGTATGTTAAGGCCAATTTATGTAAGTAGACTTTAGATATTTTGGCCCTATCCTCTAGGATGCTTTGGTCACAGAGCTCAATAAATTACCTATATTCTTGGAAAGTCATAATCCCTCATTGTGATAGGGTCTTTATCTAAAATTACAACCATTTTTCTTTTACGTACAAGGCATATGATTTTGTTGGCATCCTGCACTAGAGTGCCTCCATAGAGAGACTTGCCATAGTGGCCAAATGGCTCTCTTTTTCCTGTACTTGCCTCCTCAGCCATGTGTTCTCAGCCTCTAGTTGAGATTTCATCACTCTTTCGATGCCTCTTATCTCACTCAACTCTCTACCCATCTATAAAAACTTATCTTCCATATGGCCCACATCCTCTACATTCTTTGATTTAGTTATTTGCATCCAACAATGTGTCCTTGTTCTCTCCTTTTCAATCTCAAATAATAGAAGGATGGAAAATTTCTATGGTATTACTCTTCCTCCCTCAATGAATCTGTAATAGGATATGAGATTGGGTTGTGGGCTGGGTTCCTACATCTCTTGGGATTCTCCCTTTACTATATTTGTATCTGTCTCCCCCTGTACTTGTGTTTCTTCTTCCTTTCCTTTCCTTTGTCCCTGCTATCCTTCCTGCTCCTTTTTTCTGTTTTTCTTGCAATGCTCACATAGTTTCTTATAGGACTTTCTGTGTTTCTTGTAGGAGGATTTTTCCCTTTTTGAAAGGGTGTCAAAGGTTCTTTGATTTTCTTTGCTGAGGTTGACCTGGTGAAAGGCCTCCTAACATAGATGATTGGTGACTTTGGGGAATCTTGTTTCGATGTACCCTCTTCACCTTTCATTTCTAGGAGACTATATTTTCTTTTCCTCTTGATGAGTCTTCAATGATGATAGGAGCCTTGGTAGGTGTTTGTGGACTCCCCTATTTTATCCTCATGCTCCTCCTTGTTTTGAAATATAAGAGAGTCTTCCTCTACCTTTTTCCTATTGACTTTATGGGTGTGCTTATGGCAGTCAAGGTAGCAACTACCTCCTTCTCTGTGGGTTCAAGAGACACTCTTGAGGATTCCTGCCCTTCCTTGCTATGTGTTTTAGGGCTTCTCTCATCCCTTTTTTATTATTCCCCACTGTTCTTCTCTCCCTTTGTTTCATTTATCTCTGCCTCCTCTTCTTCCTTTGGCTCATCCTCTTCTTCTTCATGCTCCTGTTCTCCTTCTTCAGTTTCTTCTTCCTCTTGTTTAGGGTCTTCTTCCTTTGGCTCATCCTCTTCTTCTTCATGCTTCTCTTCTCCTTCTTTAGCTTCTTCTTCCTCTTCTTCAGGTTCTTCTTCCTCTTCTTCTTCTAGTTCTTCTTCCTCTTCTTCTTCATGTTATTCTTCTGGTTCTTCTTCCTCTTCCTCATCACTAGAGGTTGGGTCTCTTTCATACTCAATTGATTCAATTACATATTCTTTTTCCATGTCTATAAATTTGGACCACAGAATAGGGACTCTTAATTGGTGTAGATAATCTTCTAGTATGAGCTTGATTAGTCCATGATGTTCCAACTTGTTGTAGTGGCTACAACCACCCTCCAAAATTTTCCTTACCATGTTTTGGAGCCTCCCTACCAACCTTCATAGCAACTTGCCTTGCTTCGTCAGTTCCTCAAGCTTCAGTGTGTTTCTTGCTCAAAGGCAGCCTGTCGATCACAGTTTTATCTTTTCCCTTCACAGGCTTCTCATCCAAACTTGGTCCAGCTATAGGTTGATCAAATTCCCCTTGAAAATTGACCATTTCTGGAGGGAAACCAACCTTCCCTCTAGAAATTGTGCAATCCTCTCTGACAGCCTATTGGGATCTAGGATTGTTCAATCCTGCTAGCCAAACCTCCCAGCAGGATTTACAAAAATTTTTCCCAGCAACAGGCTCTTCAGGCTAGGATTTGTACAAATCTGGGCAGAAGTCAGCTTCTTAGCCCAAAAATTTTCCCAGCAAAATCTCCTCGGCAGCCAGCCCAGCTCCCATCCAGAAATGCACATTTTTCTCTAGCAGTCAATCAGTCTCTTGCATGTGTAGCTGAGTTGACCAGTTCCCTCTGGGACTGAGAAAAATAGAATTGCATGCATGGGTTGTTTCTCCCAAGGCAATATGCAAAGGAATCCCTTGTTTCAGGGATCTATGTTTAGCAGTTGGAGGTTACATGCAAGGAACAATTCAAAAACCTCCCTCCAAGTGTTGCTTCCCCTAGATTTGTGGCATGCGTGCCACAAACTCAATGTTATAAAAACTCATCAACCGGATGCTTCAGAGTTCATTCCTCACATCAACCTTGTAGCTCTAACATCCCACGTCACATCTAGGAGTAGTCGACACATGTAGCTTAACTATTTTGGGTAACCTCGATTCCCATGCCTTGTGCTGCATTTATGTCTCTTTTTGTGTATTCGCTTGTGTGAGTGTTGTTTTCTTGATTTATTTGAACATCTACTATCATTTACATGTGTTATAGCTTGTCCTAGCTTTGTTTCAATTTTCGTTGCTATCTCACTGTTGTCGCATGCATGAAACTGTTTTGCACGAACATTCACCCAATCGAAGAACTGCCTCACCCACATGCATGTTGATCTATTTTCTAAATATTTCATTCATGTTTTGAATGCAATGTCAATCACTTATTCTATCACTTAGTGTTGCCATCCATTTACTAACTTAGTTGCTTTCAGTTTTCCATCAGTGAGTCGGGCCAACCTTGGCCCAAACTCTACCTTCACCAAGGCTGCATTGCATAATCTGGGGAAGGAAGGCTCACCTTCCTCTCCAGATTTGCTCATTCCTTCCCAACACTGGCCTCTAGAACTATTTTGTGCATTTCCGGAGGATAGTGGCTATTTGGCTCAAGAAATTGCGCAAATATGTCCCTAGGCCAACAATCCTTCCTAGCTGGAATTGCGTAATGCGCAATCCCAACAATAAACAACCAGAATGGAATATGCATTGTGCAGTTCCAGTAGTTAGTCATTCTCTCAGTAGCCCGCACTGTGCCTTGTGCAGTCTTGGTAGTTGGTCTCCCAACCTCTTGGTCAAAATTTTGCAACCTTCATGATCATTCACCTAGGTATGTTGCAATTCAATTATCATGTTCATTCTAGTTTTTGACTAACAGATTGCTTGCTATGAGTGTTTCCATGTCTTTAGGTATCGCAGGCGTTCATCTGTCTCTTAGCAGTACAGGTACAATGGCTTCTAGGAGAGTGGAGATGAAGACACCATTCAGAGCACACTTAGGGATGCAGTCGATCAAGTGTCTATGAGATTTCCTACTCATGAAGACATCAAGTTGTTCGTGGACAAGGAAATCAAACAGCAACATAATAGTGAGCAGCATCATGAACAAGAGTTGAAGGCAGCATACTAAATGCAACGAATGCAACGAATGCAAGAGGAAGGTTGTTGATAACATAGAGGCAGAGAAAAGTTGCAAGATCAAGTAGATCCATTGATAATGAAAGTAAATTTGGAGACTCAAGCTATGAAGTGACGACGTGACATGAATATCGCATGGAGGTATAAAATGGAACAAAGAAGGAGTTGCATGTGTTGAAGCAGCAACTCAGGAGGAACATGAAGCTGCACAGACAATTAAATGAGTTGCAGCAAGAACAAGAACAACAGTGGGCACAACATGTATTCACAGATGAAACTGTACCAATACAAGTTAAGGATCCATCTCAACAGCTGATACAGAGAAAACATGGTGAGCAGTGTTGTTGATTGCATGCAAAAGATCCAGTAGCATGCATGTCATTGAGTGGACGCATGTAATCCAACCCATTCAACACACTCACCAAGGGGAAGACAAGAAGTAAGTCCAACTGGGGCTGAACATGCACTTCAACAAGTTGATGCGCATGACCACCAGCACACATTTGAAGATCATCACAGACACTATGCATCAGTGTGTTGTTGGTTCAACCGTACCTGAGAAGACCATGTGCATGTTAGAAGACGAGTTGGATGAAGGGGCCGAAATAATGCACCAGTTGCAATGGAGGCAAGAGTTCTCTTTAGCAAGATGTCACCATGAGGTACATGCACACCATCATGGACGACCAAGCTTGGCATCATCTCACTAGCTTCACCACCACAACCATGTCAAAGAGTTGGTCTCACTACAGCAAACCGAGTGTCAGTGATGTCTTGAAAGGCTTGTTCAAGCCATGTTGTCTCACATGAGTACATGTGCATTGCAATGTTGAGTCATGTCAAGTGTAAGTCGAGTGTCAACAGTTGGATGTAACAATCATAGAGTAGGTGAAGAGTCATGAGGGTAGTTGAACTATCACAAAGGGGAATGTCAAGGGTCACCACACCCTTTGCTATAAATAGTCCCTCATAACTCATTGTAAAGGCTTTTGGTCAGCCAAGCTTCTATTAAGACTATCTTGAAGAAGGCTTTGACAGTATTGTAACGCCCCTTGGCTTCTCCACTACACAGATCCAGTACATATATTTGGAGGAGAAGGCATATGTGGCTGTAACATTCCACTATTAGGGCTAGCAGGTTTACATGGTGTATTGTATGATTGTGACTTATACTTATTTAATAATAAGAGCCATCACATTTTCATGCATATGTTGTTATTGTAGTTGGACTGTTCCGATTGCCTTAATGATATATGTTGTTTAACTTACGTACTTGTATATGAACTGATTTATATGAAATTATATGAATCTTGTTGTTAATGTGTTGCATATGTTGTTAACGCTAGCACCATCCATGTCGACTGCTCTGTCAGACATTAGAAAGACCTTTCTCATGAACCCTGCTATATCAACCATCACACTCGTCTCAGACTAATCCTTGAGTGTTGTTTGTGTTATTTACCTTGTTGTTTTGAATGCACATCCGAGTGGACTGCTCTGCCAGAAGCTGTGCATGTCCTTTGTGCGATGTGTTCCTAGCCGAGTTGGGACTGATCCCTTTCAACGTGGAACTCACCTTCACCTTCCTCTCCCTTCAAAGTGTTGGAACCTCTCGTACAAATTCCTTGACTCTCTGCATCAGTCACACCCTTGCTACTAACAAATTTATCTTACTTGCCTCTGTGCGACATTGCGGTCAAGGCATGACCTTACGACCCACTGCTGGGACTCCTACGCCAAACAGTCTGAGTCTAATTTCGACTTCTTACTAGGGATATCACCTTGACATGTTGGTGGGTCCAACATTTTCAACACTACTGGTTCTAGAAGGACGGCTTGATGACACGCAGTGTCCTCTCAAACACCTTTGGATATCTTCCATGGAGTCTTGCAATATTATTTCCCCAAGGTGTTTTTCGGATTGTGAATATATCTACATCTCGGGGAAGCTATTTGATCTCTTTTCCACTCACACGTATGATGATGAAGGAAAAGTGGCCTAGCCTAAGCACTTACATAACTTTATTTCCATGATTTATGAGGAAGAAGAGTTTACTTACGAACAGGTCAGTTTTCTCCTTGCATACACACTTCATGAATCTCCATTTCGTTGGGTGCTCAACCTATCGGCTAACACTGTGGACTCATTTGAGCACTTTTGTGATCATACTAAAGACACGTTCTATCATTTTGATCAAGACCATCTTGACTGGAAACTGTTACAACAACGGAGGGCTCCGCATGAATCCATTATTGATTTTTGGCAGCACTTCCGTGACTTGCAGTTTCAAGCTCTAAGGAGTCTGATGAAGTTCACTTATCTTTGGGATCGGTTCGAGTTTTGTCTTCAGAAATATTTGGGTCCCAAGAGAAAGCTTGATGTCAAGCCTCGCTCAACCTTCTTTGTTGATGGAATTGTGCAATCCCATGTGGGAGCACACAGTGTCTCGACAGACTATCCTCCTCCCCCTCATTCAATAGTTCCACCATCGCCCAGTGATGTTGAGGATCATCTTTGCACACATGTTCATCCTTCACACACTCCCAACATCACTCCACTCCATTTTCACGCAGATTTGGTTGTGAGTCCTTGGAGTTCCCATGTGCATTATTTTCTTCGACCTTCATCTTCATACTCAGGTGTTCCTCCGAATGATGTTGTCTTATGTTCATCCACTTTGGACTCTTCACTTATTGTAAATGAGGATCAACCCACTGACACAGTTGTTGTTGCATAACCAACATGCATTGTCATTCGTGAATAGTATGAGTGGGAGCTTGAACATCAACACTTGGCAAAGGATGACTCCCTTCTTTTTGAGCCACCTCCATTCTTTCCTAGCCTCTTTGGTGAACCTGCCATTCATGATTTTGCATGTGTATCTTCATCCATGGATGCACCCATTGTTGATCACTCACAGGACTCAATGGATGTTAGTTCATGATTTGATAACAGAGAGGATAAGTTATTCATTGAATATCCACTTGATCCTTCATATGTCTTTTCCATAAAAATAAAGGATGAGTTCATTCACTTTTCATCTAGCCCTCTGCTTGATTCATCTGATTATGAGGATGGTAAAGAATTCATTGATTTTTCTGATCGTGGTAGTCGTGATCCATTTGCTTTTGTTTTTTATCGCGATCATGAATGTATCATAGTAGATCTTTCGAAGCCACTAGTTTATGATGATCTACTTTATGACGAAGTTGAGACACCCAATAATGTCGAGGCACTTTAGCCTGAGCTGATGGTTATGTCAAGTCCTCATTCTCTTGGGGTTAGTCTCACTTCTGATCATGAAACTGTTTAATCACCCAGGGCTCCCCATCACTCATCTGTATGCATTAAAAATCCATCTCACACACAGATCACACTTCCTCCACTCGAACTGCATGATCCCATTGCTCATGCATTGGAGTCTTACATTGCAAGCACTTGTGCGCAATGCAATTTATCTTTGTTTCTTTTGTTTTCTTGCATGTCTCAGTCAACAGTGTGCTTTTGCTTCAAAGTTGCACATAGTGTTACAGAACACCATGATAAGTCCATGGACTATCCGTCATGCACATGCACTCACTTATGTCCCATGGGCACTTTGAAACACATAGTGTGGCTATCTTCACTGTTCTATCTTTCTTGTTTGCTGCTCCACACAACTAGGTTACTCACGGACCAAGCCTTCACCAACATGGGTCTACCAATGCGCCGGTGGCTTCATTGGAAATATCACTTCACATGATTAGGCCCATGCACCATTAGTGTAGGAGTAAGAGTAGTGTTTATTTTCAGTTGTTAGCTTGCACGCTTTTTTGCTTACATGCTTTGTTTTCTTGTTTGTTTGTTTGCTTGTTTGTTTACTTGCTTTGATTTCATTTTTTCTTCTACTCATTTTGTTTGTAGGTTAGTTGGCATGAAGCCATGTATGACTTTCAAAACGAGTTGGGTGAAGTACAAGAGGGCTTGTACAACTATCACTACTTGTTTATCTATCATCTTGCCTCTATATGATGAGCTTGTTACTTTTAGTCCATGATACGTAGAAGGAAAATACGTATTGTTCGAAGTGAACCTTGGTGAAAACACAATGCTTGCGTGCTAACTGTGTCACCTTCTCTAGTCAGTTGTTTTTGGTTTAACCCTTGTCACTTCAGTCAAGTAGAGTAATGTGAGGGGGAAAAGCCTTAAAAGGCACGTCAAAGATACAATAAACTACTTCTCTGTTGGAACAGCCTCTTCTGCTCTCAATAAGTCAGGATCCCTCTTCTGCCCCTAAAATGAATAAGTGTTATTCACAGTGAAAAATGAAAAAAATGAAAAGTCAAAAAATTCAAATAAAAAATGAATAAGGCAAAATAAGAGAAAGGCTTCATGTGCATGGAGGTGATGCAAGTAACTCTGTCGGTGTACTGACCAGGCTCACTGGCAGCAGAGCCATTTTTGTGTTCCTATGTGAGTCCACCGGGGTATTCTCTAGGCTTTTTGGTAGTGGAGCAACACCAGATATGAAACTTAGACTCTGACGACTATATTGCTTGTGCACTTATATAACCGTCAACCCCAATTGAAACAACCATGTTACCTTGGCTTGGAATGTGTGTCAATCGATCAAGAGTCTAGAAGATGCTACATATTAAAATCAAGATAGTGTTAATCCAAGACAAGCTGAGAGCTAAACAATACTTCTGAAGGTGTTAGACTTGCTTTTCATGAAAAAGGTCCATTCAGCGAGCTGGAGTTCTACTAGTGTGTTGCCAAGTTTTGTAGCAGCTACAACCACCCTTCAAAATATTTCCTTAGCTTGTTTTGGAGCCTCCCTACCAACCTTCATAGCATCTTCCATTGCTTCATCAAGTCCTCAAGCTTCAGTGTCTTTCTTGCTCAAAGGAAACCTGTCGATCACAGTTTGATCTTTTCCCCTCACAAGATGCTCATGCGGACTTGGTCTAGCTGCAGGCTTAGCAGCTTCCCCTTGAAAATTGCGCATTTATGTAGGAAAACTAGCCTTCCCTCCAGAAATTGCGCAATCCTCTCTGACAGCCTATTGGTCTCCAGGATTATGAAATCCTGCCAGCCAACCCTCCCAGCAGGATTTGCCCAGATTTTCCCAGCAGCAAGCTATTCAACCCAGGAATTGTGCAAATTTTCCTAGCATTAGGCTGTTCAACCTAGGATTTGTGCAAACCTGGGTAGCAGTTAGTTGCTCAACCTAGAAATTTCGCAAATCTCCTGGGCAGCCAACCTAGCTCCCAGAGAGAAGTGCACATTTTTCTCTAGCAGTCAATCAATCTCTTGCATGTGCATCTGAGTTGACTGGTTCCCTCCGGGACTGAGCAAAACATACTTGCATGCATGGGTTGTTTTTCCCAAGGAAGCATGCAAAGGAAACCCTTGTTTCAGGGATCTATGTTTAGCAGTTGGATCAATTCATAAACCTCCCTCCAAATGTCGCTTTCCCTAGATTTGTGGCATGCGCATCACAACCTCGATGTTATCAAAACTCATCAACCAGACACTGTAGAGCTCATTCCTCACATCAACCTTGTAGCTCTGACATCCCACATCACATCTAGGAGCAGTTGGCACATTTAAATCAATTCTTTTGGGGTAAGCTCGCTTCCCATGCCTTGTACTACATTTCTATTGCTTTTTGTGTATTCTCTTGTGTGAGTGTTGTTTTCTTGATTTATTTGAACGCTTGCTATTGCTTACATGTATTATAGCTTGTCCTAGCTTTGTTTCAATTTTCATTGCTATCTCATTGTTGTCGCATGCATGAAACTGTTTTGCACGAACGTTCGCCCAACCGATGAACTGCCTCACCCACATGCATGTTGATTTGCTCACTGAATGTTTCATTCATGTTTTGCATGCAATGTCAATCACTTCTGCTATCACTTGGTGTTTCCATTCATTTACTATCTTAGTTGCTTTCATTTGCCCATCGGCGAGTCGGGCCAACCTTGGCCCAAACTCTACCTTCACCAAGGCTGCATTGCGTAATCTAGGGAAGGAAGGCTCACCTTCCTCTCCAAATTTGTGCATTCCTACCCAAAACTGGCCTTGGGGGCTGTTTTTTGCATTTCTAGAGCACAATGGCTGCTTGGCTCAAGAAATTTCACAAATTTGTCCCTAGGCCAACAGTTCTTCCCAACTAGAATTGCGTAATGCACAATCCCAGCAGTCAACAGCTAGATTGGACTATGCATTGCACAGTTCCAGTAGCTAGTCAGTCTCCCAGTAGCCTGGACTATGCCTTGTGCAATCTTGGTAGTCGGTCTCCCAACCTCCCACTCGAAATTGCGTAACCTTCATGATCATTCACCCAAGTATGTTGCAAGTCAATTCTCATGTTCATTCTAGTTTTTGAGTGACATATTGCTTGCTATGAGTGTTGCCATGTCTCCAAGTATCGTAGGTGTTCATATGCCTCTCAACAGTACAGGTACAATGGATTTCAGGAGAGCAAAGACGAAGACATCGTTTAGAGCATGCTTGGGGATGCAGTCGATCAAGTGTCTATGAGCTTGCCTACTCATGAAGACATTAAGTTATTCGTGGACAAGGAAATTAAGCAACAACATCACAATGAGCAACAACAAGAATAGTAGCTAAAGGCAGCATATCGAATGCAAAAAATGTAGCAAGTGCAAGAGGAAGGTTGTTGACAACATAGAGGTGGAGCAAAGTTGCAAGGTCAAGTAGATCCACTGATAATGAAAGCAATTTTGGAGACTCAGGCTATGGAGTGATGATGCGACGTGAAGATCACGCAAAGGTAGAAGATGGAACAAAGAGGGAGTTTCATGTGCTGAAGTAACAACTTAGGAAGAACATGAAGTTGCACAAATAGTCCAATGAGTTGCAGCAGGAACAGGAACAACAATGGGCGCACACATGCAATCCCAACAGCTGACACAGAGCAAACATGGTGAGCAGTGTTGTTGATTGCATGCAAAGGATCCAGTAGCATGCATGTCATTGAGTGCACACATGCAATTCAACCCATTCAACACACTCACCAAGGCAAAGACAAGAAACAAGTCCAATTGGGGCTGAACATGCACTTCGGCAAGTTAATGTGCATGACCACCAACACACACTTGAAGATCAACATAGATGTTATGCATCAGTGCGTTGTCAGTTCAACCGTACCCAAGAAGACCGTGCACATGTTAGCAGATGAGTTGGATGAAGGGGCTGAACCAATGCACCAGTTGCAACAGAGGCAAGAGTTCGCTTCAGAAAGATGTCACCATGAGGCACATGCACACCATCACGGACAACCAATCTTGGCATCATCTCTCCAGCTTCACCACCACAAGAATTTCAAAGATTTGGTCTCACAACAGTAGATCAAGTGTCAGTGATGTCTTGCAAGGCTTGCTTAAGCCATGTTGTCTCACATGATTACATGTGCATTGTAATGTTGAGTCATGTCAAGTGTAATTCGAGTGTCAACAATTGGATGTAATAGTCATAAAGTAGGTGAAGAGTCATGAGGGTAGTTGAACTGTCACAGAGGGGAATTTCAAGGGTCACCCCACCCTTTTCTATAAATAATCCCACATAACTCAATGTAAAGGCTTTTGGTCAACCAAGCTTCTACTAAGACTATATTGAAGAAGGCTTGGACAATATTGTAATGCACCTTGGCTTTTCCACTGCATGAAGCTAGTACATCTCTTTGGAGGAGCAGGTGGATGTGGCTGTAACGTTCAACTGTTGGGGCTAGCAGGTTTGCATGGTGTATTGTATGATTGTGATTTACACTTCTTTAATAATAAGAGCCATCACATTTTCATGCATATGTTGTTATTGCAGTTGGAATGTTCTAGTTGCCTTAATGATATATGTTGTTTAACTTACATACTTGTATATGAAATGATTTGTATGCAATTATATGAATCTTGTTGTTAGTGTGTTGCATATGTTGTTAATGTTGTCACCATCCGTGTCGACCTTTATTTCGGACATCAGACAGACCTTTCTCATGAACCCTTCTATATCAACCATCACACTCGTCTCAGACTAATCTGTGAGTGTTGTTCATGTTATCTTACCTTGTTTTGGTGACTACCACATCCGTGCGGACTACTCCATCAAAAGTTGTGCATGTCCTTTGTGTGGTGTGTTCCTAGCTGAGTTGGGACTAATCCCTTTCAACCTAGAAATCACCTTCACCTTTCTCTCCCTTCGAAGTGTTGTAACCTCTCGTACACATTCCTTGACTCTCTGCATCAGTCACACCCTTGATACTGACATAGTTATCTTACTTGCCTCTGTGCGACATCACGGTCAAGGCATTACCTTACGACCCACTGATGGGACTCCTACACCAAATAGTCTAAGGTTTAATTGGGACTTCTTACTAGGAAGATCCCCTTGACATGTTGGTAGGTCCAACATTGTCAACACAGCCGCTGATGCTTTCCTTCTAGTACCTTGATGGTCATGTCTATTAGTAATTTCAACAAGAAGTAGGGAATACTAAGTCTTCTATTAGGAGGTAACTCTTCTCCAAATCTCATAATGGAGGAGTCTAAACTAGTAACCATAGACTATAGTGAGCCTTCCCTCACAAGAAATATACTTGAGAATGTGATAACTTACTTCATCCGAAGGATATGGAATGCTCTCCCTTCTAATCGCATTTTTGTCCTCATTTGGTTCCTCATCTTCCAAGAAAAAGTTCTTCTTGGCATAAGTGTTGCTAGATTTATCTTCTTTTCAGCATTGTAGACCTAGAGGAAGTGTAGTGATTCTGCTAATGATTTCAGGGGCAATTGTTACTGATAATCCTCTCACTACAAAAGTGGCACTGAATCTAACTTGAGGTGTGAGTGACATTGCAAATTCCCAAGCTACATCATCATCATATCCTCTAAGTAGCTCGAATAATCCCGACCATTGATGCCTTCAAAATATCTCTACCATTGGGGGATGGAGATGTGTTCTAGATGTTCTTGTGGGCTCCCTTTCTATTGAAGCCTCTTGTCGTCTTCTCTCTCTGTCAATATGATTGTAGGTAGTTTGGTGGCTTTAGCTTAAGAGCTTTCTCAGGTGACTAAGGTTTTATAGTTTAGGAGGGTCATGACTACAATTCTCCCTTTATCTCCACACAATTCCTCCACACAATTTTGTCTATCTCTATGCACAGTGTAATTACTAGGAAAGAAATGAAAATTTCTTTTCCTTTCCTCTTTTCTTGCTATCAAATTAAAACACAGAGGATATGAGTCACCTACCTTTCATTGTAATGCATTCTTTGAGGAGAAGTTTTAAATAGTTGGGCCCTAGGCACCCCCTCGTAGAATTTTTTGAGAATTCCCATTGTTTCCTGTAGTTTTTTTGCATTTCCTGTAGGTGATCATTTTAGGATAGCTAAGGCTAGATTTCTTCTTCGATGGCTCCTCCATGTCGTCCCAGATCTCAAAATATCGAAAAGAATTATTTATTGCATGAAATTTATGGAATATTTCTATTTATAGTTGATTCCTTGGCGCGACGTGTTGGCTGGCTGGGTACGTAATTTCTCCTTTTGGACTATTGGCCCACTATTAGTTATCATGCATCCCTTTCTCGTAATCATCACCCACTACTGTACAACTTAAATCGACCACATTTCTGACTTATTTCCTTTGATGTGACCTTGCCATGTTTCCTGCTGAGTAGAACTTAAATTTTTGTTTTCGGGTTGAGGGTGGCCAAGTTAACTGGCCACCTTCAACTTATAAAACCAACTTTTTCATATTCTTGTAGTTTTTATCATATTTGTACTTAGGAGAGAGTGTGGATGAAGTGCCATACCTGTGGCTTCCTTTAATTGGTTGATGCATGTTGCAGGGTGGCTCTGTTGTGCTTCTTTTGGTTCAATTACATCTTCCCTTTTACTCTTGTTTTGTTGATTTCATCCAGATAATAGGGTGTCTTATTTGTTGTCATGTGTAGGCATTGGCCTCTTCTATTGTTGTTGAGCTTTGGATAGGTGCCATAGTGCCTACAGAGGTTATGATACTCTTCCTTTGCAAGGATGCTGAAGGAGGAGCCTGGAGACTGTTGTTGTTACAATATAGGCTGCTACAAGGTTTCTTGTAGTACTACAGGAAATCTTGTAGCTGCCTCTTTCTGATTTTTTTTGTTTTTTGTTTTCTTCTTGGAGGAGGAATAGGTATTGAAGTAGGAGTGGAAGGGGTGGAAATGGGGTGATGGAGTGGTAGGTGAGGTAGGCTACTGAAGGTATGGCCCTTGTACTTTTCTTTATTTTCCTCTCTTTTTTCTTTTTTCTTATATATATATATACTATATATATATATTATTTTTCCCTTTTTCTTAGTGGATTTCTTGATGGACACAGAGTTTGTGTTAGGCCCCTCTACTACTAGTGTAACCCCTTATTGTTATTAGTACAACCTCCCTTAATATATTATTGTGCCCATGTAGTCCCCCTATTGTTATTATTGTGCCCTCACATTATTATTGTTAGGTCGGCTCTGATTATATTATGACCCCTTAGACTCCTATATACAGAGAGGAGGTCTTGTCATTTGTATCATCAAAGAATTGCTCATTTGTGTAATGTAAAGGAAGTTTCCCCCTCGAAGAGGCTTATTTATAAGGCGTTGATCTATCTTTTCTATCTTCTTGTGAGCTGCTTTCATAACATTTGGTATCAGAGCTTTGGATTCTAGGGTTTCGCTACTCCAAATAGGTCATCATGGCATTTTCGCTATAACGTGTTCTCTACAACGTTTCAGAAGTGAAAACAAAAACCCATTTTAAAAGAAATCACGTTGAACCTTGGGTTCGAATTTCAGAGCTTATCTCCCTACATTTTCGGAGATATGATCTGAGGAAGTTAGGCATTGTGAAAGCTCCAGACTTTAAGCTAAAACAGGCCATCGTGGGATTTGTGCTATAACTCTTTCGCTACGAAGTTTCATAAGCTAAAACAAAAACCCATTTGAGAAGAGATAGATTTGAACCTCATCTCGAAATTTTAGATCCTGTCTTGCTATATTTTTGGAGATATAGTCTGAGCAAATTAGGGTTTTTGCAAACCCATGAATTACATTCCAAATAGGTCACCTTGGGAAAATCGTCATAACTACCTCTCTGGGCATCAGATTGCAATTTCATAAGAAGTTACCAAAAGAGGATGGATTGTAGTTTCTTGTCTATAATTTTAAGATCCTAAGGTAACAATAGTGACATGTGGCACTTCATACAAGTTCACTCTTCTGAAAAGGTATATATTCAAGTCATGTTGGGAGATTGTGCATAACCCTTTCTTCGAGAATCTAAATTTGATCAGACTAGTGGCATTGGAAAGAGGACGCAAAGGGCTACTGTAGGTCGCAATTTCAGAACTTAAAGATCCTAAAGTACAAAGTTACAGTCGTTTCAATATCGAGCTCCTAAAATCAAGAAAAAGCGAGATGAGGAAGTTTGATGGCAAGGATCCGGTAAATTGGATATTACAGATGGAGAAATATTTCGATCTACATGAAGTGCAACTATTACAAAAGGTACGTATTGCATCTTCATATTAGAACCAGATCAATTTTTATGGTATAAAGGGCTTCGTTCTTGTAAACCATTTGTTATGTGGTCAATTTTCACAGAGGAAATGATAACATATTATGAGGATACAAAGAGAAACTCCTTCTTTAGCCAATTGATAAATCTCAAACAAAAGGGTTCAATGGAAGAGAACATTGAGGACTTTCAAAAACTGAATAGAAGGGTAAATTATATTCCAGAGAAGCAAATGATTGATGTCTTCATAGGGACTTTAAAGGATAGCGTTCAACATGAGGTTTGTTTTTGGGAACCTGATTCATTGGAGGAGGGATTCGAGTTGGAAAGAAAAATTGAAAGCAAAATTATGGAAACAAGGAATACCACCACTCATGACTATAATTATGAAAGTGTTTCTTCTCCCAACTTTCCAAAACCTACAAGTATTACACCATAACAATTAGAAGAGAAAAGAGAAAACGGGCTTCATTACAATTGTGATAGCAAATCCACTAAAGGTCATAAGTGTGCTAAGAAGAAATTATTTTACATAGAGTATGAAGAGGAGGAAGAAAAGGATCAAGAAACATCAAAAGAAGAGGATATGTACTAGTACCCAACCCTAGAGAAAGAAGAAAAGAATCTAACCATATCTTGTAAAGCATTGGTAAGAATTACCACTCCTTAAACTCTCAAGATAGAAGGAAATATCAAGAAGAAAAAGGTTCAAGAAGTGAAAGATCACATCGAGAAAGAAGAAATTAATCCAACCATATCTTGTAATGCATTGACTAGAATTACCACTCCTCAAACTATCAAGATAGAAGGACATATCAAGAAGAAAAATGTTCAAGAAGTGAAAGGTCACATCGAGCATCAAGAAATGAATCTGACCATATTTTGTAAAGCATTGGAAGAAATTACCACTCCCCAAAAACTCAAGATAGAAGGACATATCAAGAAGAAGAAGGTTAAAAAAGTGAAATATCAAGAAGAAAAGTATCAAGAAACATCAAAAGAAAAGGATACTCACTAGGACCCAACCCCAAAGAAAGAAGAAATGAATCCGACCATATCTTGTAATGCATTCATCGGAATTACCACTCCTCAAACTATGAAGATAGAAGGACGTATCAAGAAGAAAAAGGTAATAGTGTTGATTGATTCAGGTAGTACCCATAATTTTATTAATTGTAAGATAGCCAAGGACTTGAATTGCTTCCTAGATCTAGCACTAGAGTGTCAAGTGACGGTTGTAAGTGGAGGAACCATAAATTTCTCTGGAAAGTGCCATAATATCAAGCTATCCATGGGAGAATATTTATTGAATAGCCAAATGTTTTCCATTCCAATGGGTGGTGTTGATGTTGTACTAGGATTCCAATGGCTACAATCCTTGGGTACAACAGCTTTTAATTTTCAAGAACTTTTTATGAAATTTTCTTCGGAAGGAAAGGAAGTTGACTTAAGTGGTATCACAGGGAAACCAGGAAAGATAATCAACTCTGATGGAATGAAAAATCTTCTAAAGAAAGAAAAATGAGGCATAATTGCACAATTATGTTCACTAATTGTTCACACATCGAAATCGTGTATTTCTCCAGATCTCCAAAAAGTCTTGGACAATCATTCCAAGGTATTTGAGACTCCCAAAGGTCTCCCACATATTCGTGATCATGATCATGCTATTCATTTTATTCCGGGATGTGTTCCTCCAAAGGTCAAGCCTTATAGATATCCATATGCCCAAAGGAGTGAGATTGAACATATGGTTGGAGAAATGGTAGAGGTTGGTACAATTATCCAACCAAATTTGATAAACAACAGAAGGTATGAATGGAGGGATGGCGAAGCAGGGTGGGAACTCATTGAAAATTTGCCAAATATCCCAGTTCCAACAATATTTCTAGAACTTGACAAGGAAGGAAAAATCATATTGGAACTTGAATCATTTACAGAACCGAGAAGTCGAAAGCTATGAAATCGATCAATTTCAAAGCATCTCATCAAGTGGAAGAACTTACCTGTTGAAGATTTCACATGAAAGGACAAGAATTTTATACAGAAGCATCAAGAACTACTCAAGCATTGAGGACAACACTTTTTGAAGGAAAGGGGCATGTTAGGCCCCTATACTAATAGTTTAACCCCTTATTTTTATTAGTACAACCCCCCTTATTATATTGTTGTGCGCATGTAGCCCCCCTATTGTTATTATTGTGCCCTTACATTATTATTGTTAGGTCGGCTCTGATTATGTTATGACCCCTTAGACTCCTATATATAGAAAGGAGGTCTTGTCATTTGTATCATCCAAGAATTGTTCATTTGTGTCATGTAAAGAAGGTTGCCCCCTCGAAGAGGCTTATTTATAAGGCGTTGATCTATCTTTTATATCTTCTTGTGAGCTGGTTTCATAACAGTTCAACATGGTCATAAAATGGTGTTGGTTGAGACGTGGTGAGGTCAATGACCTCCTATTTCAACCAAAAACATGCTTGCATATTTATTTCTCAACCAAAATTTCATTCCTGTAGATTTTCAAGACTTCTTCCTATAGTACTACAGGAAACTCTTATAGTACTATAGGAAACTCCTGTAGTAACTACAAGAAGTAATGTAGAAGTCAGAAAATTGCCTGCAAATTGGATTTTTGATGGTTGGAGATGAGTATGGATGCATCATACATTGTGGTCATGGAAAATATGAAATGAATGAAGGAATAATGGGGTTTTTCTTGGCTTGCTACCCTTTGAACTTGGTGTCCATTATTTCCTTGAAAACCTACAAAAACCAAGAACTATTATGAGTGGGTAGGTTTGAGGTCCCTACCATAACATTTTTTTTTCTCTCTTTTTTTTTTTAAGACAACCAGGTCACCTCCAAGGAGGTTTTCAACCTATTTTCCTACCCTAGGCACCTCAAGGGAGGTTTTCACCCAGGGATATTTTATTTTATTTTTTTTCACACTTGGGCTACGTCAATGAGGTTTTCAACCCAAAAGTGGGCCTTAGGTGCCTCATGGAGGTTTTCACCTAGGTGCCTTATTGTATTTTTTGGTTTTTCATTTAAAAAAAAACAACAATATTCAAGAATTCGGTGAGGTGGAATTCAAGACTCCTTCAATCACCATCGTTGCCTTACTAATGCTACTAATGAACTCATTCTTTGATAGAGGTTTTTTGTAGGCTTTCAATATATACCCATCGACAAGAAGAGGGATACCTTTTTCATAAATGGTTCTTATCTGGACAACCCCATTTTCATGGAACTTTTCTATCACATATGGCCCCAACCATTTGGCCATCAACTTGCCTTTGAAATCCTTGAACCTAGAGTCATACATCAGAGCCCAATCACCTTCTTGAAATAATTTGTCTTTGATATTTTTTTCATGCAAAACCTTTCTTTGTACTTGAGTCACCTATGTGTGTAGTAGGGCTTGCATACTAAATTCATCTAAGCCATTGAGTTTGAGAAACCTCTCTTGTTGTGCCCTTGTAACATCCAAATCAGACCGTGTTGCCATTCTTAAAGTGTTGTACTCAAACTCAATGGAGAGCAAAGCCTTCTTCCCATAGACCAAATTATAAGGGGTGAAGCTAGTGGTTGTCTTCCAATTTGTATTATAGCCCCAAGTGGCCTCCACTAGTCTATTAGCCCAATCCTTTCTATTGTTGATCACCACCTTTGTGAGAATGCTTTCCAATGTTATGTTGGTAACTTCTACTTATCCATTGGATTCAGGATGGTAAGGAGTTGATTTCCTGTGCTTCATCTTATGCTAACTTCACATATTATCAATCATGTGTGAGCTGAATTGAGTGCTTTGATCAGTGACTAGCTCTCTAGTGTATCCAAATTTGTAAAACACATTCTCCCTCAAGAACTCAACCACTTTCTCTTCTGTGGTTACCTTGATAGCCTTGGTTTCAGCCCACTTTGTCAAGTAGTAAGTGCACACAATTATGTACTTATTCCATCTTGATGGTGGATCAATGGGCCTAATGAAATCCATGCCCCACTTGTCAAATGGCTCAAAAATCACTTGAGGATGTAAAATCATTTCATCCTTAAGAGTAGGTTTCTTCATTATTTGGAATCGGTCACATTGGTTGGTATATCTTGCATCTTGGTGGAGAGTGGGCCAATAATATCCAACTTGTAGTACCTTGAAGGTTTTCCTCTTGGCTACAAAGTGATCTCCACAAGGCCCATCATGACAGGTCAGAAGGATGTTGAAAACTTCCTCCTCCCTGACACATCTTCTCAGAATTTGATCTAGGCCTAGCTTGAAGAGATTCCCCCAATCCAAGTGAATGGGGTTATTTTCCTTATAATTATGCTCTTTTCCTTGGACGACAGATTTGGAGGTAATTGTGCAGCTACTAAGTAATTGGCTATGTCAAAAAACTACAGAGAGAGAACTGAAATAGAAAATAAATGCTCATCTGACAGCTAGTCATAAACCATTCCTTCCTCACCTGCAGGCAAAGGCAATATGGACAAAAAATTTGCAACTACATTTTCTCTACTAGGATTATCAATGATAGTTAGATAAAATTGTTGTAACAAAAGAACCCAGCTAATAATTTGGGCATCCACATCAAGCTTGTTCATAAAATATTTAATAGCAGCATGGTAGTATGTATAAAGTTCTAGTAACAAGTGATGTAATGTCTAAATTTATTCAAGGAATGGACAATATCTAGGGGCTCTTTTTCAGTCACAGTATAGTTCAATTTAGCCTTGGACAAATTTTTGTTGATGAAGTAAATGGCATAAGGTAACTTGTCATCTATCTGACCTAGAGCTACTCCTATACCTTTGTTAGAGGCATAAACATGTATGTGGAAAGAGAGAGCTCGATTTGGGCCTTAGAGTATAGGTGCAATAGTCAACTTGTCCTTTAGGGTTTCTAGGTCCTCTTGGCAACTTTCTGACCATAAAAATTCAGAGACCATGGCTAATAGTCCAAACAAAGGTGAGGTTACCTTGCTAAAATCTTGTATGAATCTCCTATAGTGTCCAGCTAAACGTAAGAAACTTCTGACATCCCTCTGCTTCTGAGGAGTAGGGACCCTCTTTATGATAGTGATTTTATTTGGGTCCACTTGTAGTCCTTCCTGGTATATTGAGTGACCTAGAACAATCCTTGCAGTCATCAAGAACTCAAACTTCTCAAGGCTAAGGGATAATTTCATTTCAATGCATTTGTTTAATAATTTTCCCAAGTTAGAGAGAGCCTCCAGGAATCACACCCATAGGGGGTGCAATCATCCATATAAATTTCCACAGAGTCATGGACTAGCTCTGCAAAGATGCTCAGGACTACCCTCTGAAAATTGGCAGGGGCATTGCATAATCCAAAAGGAAGGACCCTATAAGAAAATATACCTAAGGATAGGTGAAGGTGTTTTTATCTTGGTCCTCTAGGCTTATCTGGATTTGATTGTAACCATTGAATCCATCTAGGAAAGAGAAGAACTCCTTTCATGATAGATCATATAATATTTGGTCAATGAAGGGTAGAGGGAAATGGTCCTTTTTTGTGGCTTTGTTTAGCTCTCTGTAGTCCACACAGACCCTCCACTTCTCGGACCTTGATGTCCGAGAAGAAGAGTTAGCAGAAGAGAAGGTCATGAAGCTCAACCTTGCAGTTAAGGGGTATAAGGACAAAATTGTTACAGTGCAATTTAAGTATGAAATGTAGATTAGTGAGCCGCAAATGAAGCTGCAACTAAATACGCCATAGTAAGTGACGGATCAGAGGGAGACAGGCCTAAAGACTATAATGGATAGCATCTTCGTAGCATTGGAAAACTATGGAAAATTGTTAGATGAAAGTTTACAAATTTAGACTTCGCTGCAAGAAGGTCCAAATGCACAAAAACTATAGGAAGAAATGCAGTAGAAGCAACAACAATTATAAGAGATTTGGGCATTTGCGAAGACCTTACCAATCACATAGGCTCATGAAGATCAATGAGAGTAAGGCCCTCCAGAAAAAAATTGAGGAATTGAAGGAGGAGTAGAGTTTGATAGAGAGGACTCAACCTTGGTAGGATGAGGCCCTCCAATTATCGCAGGTAGTGGATGAGAAGCTTCAGGAGCTTCAACTAAGGGATACAAAATTGGTAAAAAAGGTTATAGAACATGTAACAGAGGTACTGTTGGAGGAGGAATGCAGTGAGGATAATCAAGTGATAGAGACTCTACAACAGTTCAATCAGGACTACAACAGAATCACAAAAAAAATGAGACGCAAAGGAGCCGAGTGACTCAAGATGAGTCACACGTGAGTGTTGGGGGCATGTTGGGTGCAACCAAACTTGGCTTAATTTTAGTGAATACTCCTCATTTTTTGGAGAGGAGTGTGAAGTAAAGAATGCAGCAGACTGCGCAATGGAGTAGCAAAGCGCCAAAGTGGAATGCGAAGTAGATATACCACGCAATATATGGGTATAGGGGCAGGTCGAAGCCTCTCCTTTTTGTTAAAAGAATGTAATGTTGTAAATTATGAATGACTTTTTACCATAGTAGCTTGTATTAGGGGAGTCCATAGTATATGGACCATGGTATTGTGATGATATATCCCTTGATGTAATAGTATATATGGAGGTGAATAATAAAGAAGGAGACAGTCTTGAAGAATCACATCATGTATTGAATGGTTTTCTCTTTGTGAATTGTAGTTTGGGAAAGAAGGCGAGGCTCTGCAGCTGAGTGCACAGGCTACCTACAACTGAGTGCACGGGCTACCTACAACTGAGTGCATGGGCTACCTACAGCTAAGTGCGCAAGCCAAGAACTGTTTGTTGCACAAAATCTCTATTATAAGAATAAGTTCTTGTGGATGTACTCCCACATTGGGATGAACCATAGTAAAATTTGTGTCTTCATGTGTTTATTTTCTTATTATCTGTGGTAGTGTAACGGTTTATTACAATCACACTTTATTTCATTACAGTGAAGTTTTATGGATGCATATGATATGTTTTAAGTGATGAATGTAATGTGGCAAACTAATGTATGAATGAGAAGTAATTTATGAATTTTAAGTATAAGAAAACACAAAATTACCACATCTTTGCATCCCTCAAGGCTACAGAAACCTGGTTCTACATCCTCCCATAGTCACTTCAGGTGAGACTGCGGTCTACTTGTAGGTTGTTGCCGAAAGGGACAATGATTGAGGGTTTTGTTCGTCTGTAGTAAGAGATAGAACATGGGTCAACCCAACCTAAGTCGAAATACACCCCAATAACTCAAATTGACACCTTGCACATAAGAAATCCAACATATATGATGCCATGTAAAATTTAGGTTACTATCCCTCTGGTGGATTTTGGGATTGTTTTACATTTGTTGTGATAAAGGTTGCTAGAATCTCTGACCAATTAAATATACTCCTATATTGAGTACATGTGTACATCATGTTGATTTTGTAGCTATGATCGATCTTGATATTTACTATTTTAACCCTAAAAATAAAATGAAATTCAAGACATGTTCTTCATGTCACTTTCAAAAGAAAGAATTTGAATTTTTCAATTTGAATATTTTGGCACCAAGAAAATCAACCATTCAACCAATTTAACCCCCCAAGAAGTATGTATATGTGTGTGTGTGTGTGTCTGAATGAATGAAATTTGACCTCCTCCTTTAGGCACCATTCAAACACAAACACAAGACATAACATCTTTTCATCTGAGCAAAGGAGTAGATGACATGAAGGATGAAGACAATTCTAGCATCTTTTCTCTTTGTTGACCTTGCACATGTGGCCAAGTTTCTAGGCATATTTGGCAGTAGGTCCAAGTTTCTCTAGGCACAAAAGAAGGATGAAATTTGGCACTAACAAAGTAGACTGGGGTGAGTATATTGGTAAACTATATCACTTGATAAGAGGGTTGTTTGACCAGGTTTAACCATGGCTATCTTGTTGGTTAGTTGACATTTATTTTGACTAGAAGTATTATATGTATCTCTTGTTGAATTGAATAATTTCTCTAAGGTTGTTGGGATTTTCCCCCAAGTGGGTTTTCCCAAGGTAATTTTTTATGTCTCATGTGTTTGGTTGATATTTATGATCCTACTATCATTTATTGTTTCTACTATTAACGTCTTATGTGTAATGTCTTTATGATGAATGTGAAAAGAAATATTAACTTAATAGATCATAAGAAGTAATTATCATATTAGAAGATATTTGAAAAGACATCATGGAATCAGAGCTTAGGTGAAAGAACAACCTTACCAAGTCTTGAAGAAAATTGATATTCTTAAGTAGAATCCTCAATCAAATAAGGAAGTTTTCACTAGACGTAATCAAGCTACTTGTATGTTATTCAAAGAAAATCCAAGCCTATATATATCCTTGAAGAAGGTTGGAAATTCGTAGATAGGAAACTAAGAGACCTCAATTCATGATTATATAGGGCCTCAAATATTTTAGGAAAAGCCTCAACCCAAGCCTCAAAGGGAAGAAATTATCAAAAGGCTAAAAGGCCTCAATTCGAATCTCAGGTATCTAAAAAAAGGCCTTAGAAGCTAGGTGGAGGTTGAGAGACTAAGGATTATCCTCCTGAATATTTATCAAGGTTTAAATCCCACAAGAACTAGGTATATTAGGTTGCAGACCAAAATAACTCAAACTCTTGAAAATTCAAATTAGTATTTCTTTAGAAATTATGGACAAACGGTAAAAGTGATGATTCTTCGAAAATAATTCAAATGTTTCTACTATTGTTGTAATCAAAGAGAAATACTAAAGATGTCATTTCAAGCATTTTGTAAGAAGTTCAAGAATGATAATTGGAGTTTGAATTATTTCTCCAAGATGAGGCTAATTACACCTTATTCCTAGGTGTGATTTCTCCTATTCGGAAAACCAATATTGTTTATATTCTTGGATGAGATCATCCTTGCTTGACAGAATGAAATTCTACGTGAAATTCCTTCCATTTCTAAATTGAGACTTGTGGCATTTGTGGGCAAGATTTATGGGCCTTGATTGGCAGACTGAGAGTAGGAGAAATTATGGTTGTGATTGTCATTGTTTGACAGGTTGATAATTATTACTCTTTCTCAACGTGATCTCTTACTATTGATAGATCAAAACTCAATTAATTTATGTAGGTTGAGAGCGTTATATTTCTAAAAAAATACTTGATAATTGGCTAGCTAGAATTTAAAGTAATTGGCATTCATTCACAGGAGGATGTTAAGAAGGAATGAACATGAGCAAGCAGTATTGTCATAAGACTGACTAATCCAATAGGACAAATTGTTAAGTATGGATGTTGCATTATGTTATTCAAGAAGATGTTGCAAGGTCACTAACCCTCAAACCAATATGTTTATTTGAAGTTTCTGAATTTGTGGCTAATCCATAATTTGATAAGGATTTAAGGAATTTTATCTGAAAATGTATCTTGGGTAACTACATAGGAAGTTATTCAAGAATGCTACTAATGTAAGGGATGAACTATAAAAAATTTCTATACTTGTGTAAAGAATATTTGTCAACCTGAAGTGAGATATATAGGATTGAATTTTTTGAGGACCTATGTTTCCTTTGTAAATATTGCATTACATTTCATATTGTGTTCAAAAATAGGATGTTGTGAACCTTGAAATATGCCATGCATATACTTCTAGCTGAGGTTATGCTAGAAAATATATGTTGCAATGGATTATTAACCCTGATATATCCTTGATTGATTGATGAAAATGATAGATTTCATCACATATGTAAAGACATAAGGGATTTTAAGATTTTGGGCATTTGGATATGGAAAGAAATATTGCATATGACAAAGGTGTAGATAAAAATTGGAAATATAGGGTTTGTAAACCCTAGTATACTAGAAGGCTTAGACAAGAAAGCACTAGGGCTTGTAAATAAAACCGTAGAGCTAGACCTATATCCATGTTTCCACTGAAAGAAAAAGAAACTAGCTCATGCAAGGAAGGAACGGCATCATGTTGATGATGAGGACAACGTTGATGATAAGTTTGAAGATGAATATTTGTGATTTATCCAAAGAAGGAAAGGATTAAGAAGGAGCTAACAACTCTCTTTCTAATATTTATATTCCTTGATTATTATTTCTTTGTTATTAGTTAACCTCTTGTCTTTGTTTCTTTTTGTTGGATCATAATCATTCCTTCCATGACCTTTTAGTGAATGTTGCCGATACATCATAATGTCTTCCAAGTCTTTGGAAATAGATGAAAGGATTGGGAAGAATAAAGAAAAACCGCAACAAGAGGATTCTCTCAATATGATTTGTGTTCAAAAGGGAGAAGTTGTACTAACATCTAGAGTCATGTCTAATAATCGGAAGAGATCCTAATTCAGAGGGAGTAGGTAGGCCAGCAAGCCTAAAGGATGCCATAATGAAGATTGCATCAAGATCTGAGGAAGGTCAGTGGTGAATTCCAAGTGTATCTACAAGTATGTAGTAGATAGAAACATATAGAAGTACGAAGTGAGATTTGAAGATTCTCCCAAAAAGAGGGAGATGAGTATGAAAATGCGTTTACTCCAGTTGTAAGGTACACTTTTGTTAGAACTATTTTATTTCTTTTAAAATGTACCAAGTGGATACAGAGTTCGCTTTCCTCAATAGGGTAATTAAGGAAGAAGAAGTGTACATATATCTACCCCAGGGATTTGAGGTACATGAGAAGAAGTGTCATGATTGTAGACTAAAGAAGGATTTATATGGAACTTGGGCATGGAATTCTTGGTTTGATGGATATCTGGCGAGTCTTGCTTGATCATTTTATTATATCACTTACATGATAGAGGGAGTAGCTATGGTAGGAGGATTTTCTTCCATGATAGAGGGAGATATCAAGCCCTGCTTCAATGTCAGAGAGAGTTGACCTCTAAGTTCAAGATGAAATATGTTTGTTGGATACTTTACTTCTTAGAACTAGAAGTACGGAAAAAATCAGAGGGAGAAGCTAGGATTACGACAACAATATTTGTTACAGTGTCAAAGGAAGCACCCAATCAGGGTGACCAAAAAGTAGTTGTGGCACAACATGTGTTGAGGTAACTTCATGGTATAGTTAGAAGTGAATTCAGAAGTATAATTGCAGGGATACATAAATTTAGATTGGGCAGAGAGTGCTAAAGATAGGAAAACCACATCAGGATGATGATTTAGTTTGGATTATGCTTGGGAAGACACATTTCACACTCAAGACAATAGAGGTTAAGTATATTACAATTATTTTGGTGAGTTGTGAATAAATGTTGCTTCACTAACTACTCACATGATTATTTGATCGGGTACAAGAGATGACCATGATGACAAGTTGAAGCACATTGAGATCAAGTACCAAGACATGGAACCAGTGAGGATCCAATGCATTTCTTAGTCAAATAGGTTGTTAATATTCCCACAAAGCCTCTATCCTAGGGAAAAGTTTGTATACTTTAGAGACAATCTTGAGAAGTTTGTACGCATCAAGGCCAAGCTTGAGAAGTTAGTACACTTTAGGTACAAGCTTAATATGTTTGCATAATTCAGGGACAAGGTTGATAAGTTTGTATAATTTAGGGACAATATAGAGTCATTGATAATGTTTTCCTCAATTAGAGGGAGTGTTGATATTGTTACATTAGGAGGAAAACAATCTCGCTAGGTCATAATATAGACAGGTCAAAGTGTTGACTAGGGGCCACAAAATGTAGCTAGGGGGAATGGCCTAGAGAGAATCAAGGTCAGGAGTGTTCCCTAGGTGGGAAAGTTAGTGCTAATTATAGCATAGGGTAGGATATTTACAATTCAATTGGCATGTAGGAATGGTAATAGCCTAGGGTTTCACCATAGGTCACAGATGTTGACCAAGTTCCAAGTGACGAGTTGGATAATTTTTGAATGGATAAAAGTGATGACTTGTTGAGCATGATGTTGATACAAGGTGCTTTCCATAGGTAGTGGATAGATACATCAACATAACTAGCTCATTCAACCTTTCCCTAGAGA
Source organism: Pinus taeda (assembly GCA_000404065.3). Lineage (NCBI taxonomy): Eukaryota > Viridiplantae > Streptophyta > Pinopsida > Pinales > Pinaceae > Pinus > Pinus taeda. Next base: position 84,631 of record APFE030553429.1, read on the forward strand.
AATATTTCAACAAGAGAACATCTAAAAAAGTTATTATGAATACCTCTCTAGCTAAGAGTGAGTTTTTATTTTTGTAGCTATGGTTGGTATTCATAATTACTATTTTAGCCCTCCAAATAATATTAAATTCAAGACATGTTCTTCAAGTCACTTTCATTCAATTCATCCCAACTTGTTGTGGCACCCATTCAAGCTCCCAACAAGTCTACAAATATGGCATTCGACCTCCTCCTCATGGAACCATTCAACCACACACACGACATAGTAACTTCTAATATGAGAAAAGGAGTAAAGGAAAAGAAGGACAAAGACAAATCCAACATCTTCTCTCTCTAGTTACATCACACATGTGGCCAATTTTTTGGGCATATCTAACAACAGATCCAAGTTTCACTGGGTGCAAAAGAAGGCCAAAATTTGGCCCTAGCATAGAATACTAGGCCGAGTCTTTTGGGAAGCTATATGAATTGATAAGAGGGTAGTTTGACCAACTTTGACCAGGGGTTTCTTGTTTTTTAGTTTGAAATTCATTTCGAATAGAATAATTAGATGTATCTATTGTTGAACTGAATAATTTCTATAAGGAAAAAGTTGTTGGTTTTTTTCCCAAGTTGGTTTTCCCACGGTAAAATTCTTTGTCTCATGTGTTTGGTTGTCTCTTTATAATCCTACTATCATTTATTATTTCTATTATTGAGATCTTTTGTGTAACTTGTTTATGATGAATGTGAACACAAGAAATATTAAATTAAAAATCATAAGAGGTAATTATCATATTAAAATACCTTTGAAAAATCAACACATCATTGGTATCCAATTCTCTTCAAAGAATTTTTCATATTTCCTGCCATACAATTTGCAACACATTGTTTCCACCATAATATGCCTTTCCTAGCAATTTATTCTTGTAGATCCCATCGTATTAGTGTTGAAACATACTGGGATCTTGCCGCCAAGTCTTAAGGATATCATTGTTGGAAAAATCAAAATTATAAAACCATTTAGTTGTAGGGGACACATGGTAGCTTGATAGCTTGTAATATTCAGTGAAGTAGGGTATATGTAAACTACTACATCTAAACCATGGCTTCCTCAGACAGTGATATCTTTCATATCTATGCACTTAATTATCTATTCAATAGTTTTTGCACATGGTAGGATGACATGGTGTGCTTCTACTTTGTTGATTTATGAGTTCTTGACATTAAGATACACTTCATTGTCATGTTCATCTTCAGCCACTTCCTTTCAAGAGAAAGATTCATAGATACCATAACAAGTCATTAGTATTGATTTGTTTTCACATCAAGTTGTGTCTGCATATAGGGGGAGTAAGATTATAAAACATTCCATTGTGCCTTGTTCACTTCCTTTCACAATCTCCTTGCTTAGTCTTTTCTTCCTAGAAATTCCATATCTCCTATTGATGAGGCATTCCAAGTTGATAGTACTTGACACATAAAAAATATTCATCATGAAAAATAATGTCAGAAGAAAAAAAAAATAACTATAGTGCATTGCACAATGAAAAGTCAGTTATAGTGTTATTACATAAGCTATATGGAAAGGTTACATCGATGAAGGAATGTGTTGCATTGGCATGGGTTAGTCTCTGATATAACATAATTGAATGGAGAGAGGTATTATGTCATGATGTGTTATTGCATAGGGATGGAAGGGAAGATTCATTGTAGCACAAAGGGAAGAGAAACGATGGTGGGAGAAATTGTAATAAAAACTTAGCTTGAGCACATCATTGCTTGGGGGAAGACTAGATAGCTACTAAGAAACTTTGTGATACTATGCAAAATATTGCTTTGGTGTTTAGTTAAGATTTGCATTGTTACATAAGAGTTTGGCAGAGGGGGCACCATTGTGCAGAAACATACATTAGCCTAAACTAAGGGTTTAGGGTGAAGGAACAAAAATGGATAAGTGTAAAGTAATAGAGGGCAAGGGAGAGTTTAGGCAAAATATATGAAATAAGCATCATTTGGTTATATATAAAGTGATAAAGAGGCATTGTAAGGTCAGATCTTAGAAGGTGGAGGGTCACAAAAGATGAAGTGACAAAGAAAATGGAAGGTTGGGTGTGATGGCCTACCTGGAGCTTGGTTCAACTACTTAGCTCTCGATGGTGGAAAGATCTCCAATAGCAGAGTGCAATATACTAATATTTCTTGCACTAATAAGTTGAAGGCTTCAATAACAAGAGAGTAGGGAAATACCTAAACAAGGTCTTTCCCTTATATAGAATTACCACACATGCGAGAGCTAGGGAGCACATTAAATGCAGTACTACAAGAACTTTCACCTTAATACTTAAGGCGGTGTGATGGGACTCAAGGATGTGCTACACAGATGTGATTACAATGGAAAACACATTTCTTCGTGATGCGTTACATTGCACTAACGAATGGTGTTTCACTATGCTAAAACATAGAAAGATGCACTAGGTTTCTTTTGCAACATTAGGAATTACAAACATTTGTCTCCTATTTGACTTAGGGGAAACAATAAGATTTATCGTTTGAAGATTCAAAGTAAGGGGACTCCAAATTTTAGAATATGTCAAAATTTCGAGGTTGTTGTAGGAACTAAAATAAAACCATAAAAAGGAAATTTAAATCAATGAAGCTAGAGGATTCTATATGTAACTTGACTACCTCATATGAGATGTTTTAGCCAACAGGAAAATAAGTGAAAAATTAAATCCTATTTTGCATGTCATAAATGTGTTTGGGTTGAGCTAGATATATTGAGTGAATTTGAGACATGTTAATAAGAACATTGTGCTCTCTAACATGAGTTTGGGATGTGAACATAATATTTTATTTTCCACAATTTTCCGTGTTTTCAAAGGATATTTGTGATACTTAAAATTTTTTTAAGAGGTTCTCTTTTGGGACAAGGATCTTATCTTTGGTTATGATTATTTATCCATGTATATGGTTGAGGTGGGAATTGATGGGAGAAAACATTTCATGGATAATTGAGTTGATATGGATCACTCTAATTTCCCTTTTCAAAGAGCTAGTTTAGGCATGACCCATAAGACAATGAAAGCAATAAGGAGGGGGCTCCTCAGCCTTGTGGAGAAGGAGAAAGAGGTATAATAGTAGGAGGGATCTTGCTTGAAGGAAAGAAGGGTTAACATGAACTCCTTAGTGGAGTTGTATAAGTGCTGTGAATTAATGGTTTTTTCTCACCATATGTAGCATGAGGAAAAGGATATAAGAACAACCATGCACTCTCTCTCTCTCTCTCTCTCTCTCTCTCACACACTACTAAAAGGGGAATATAGGAGACTATGTCTTCCACTTGGTTTAGGGATAAACAAGATATACCTAGGGTAAGACAAAATAAGGTAATAAGAGAAGGCAAGACACAAAGTTTATTTTGGTTTAATATATTATCAATTTTAACCTATAGTTATAGGTGATTAGGGTAATTTAATTATTTTTTAGATTATAATTTTGCTACCATATTAGCAAAGGAAAGCAAACCAACTACTAACTAATGTTAACTAACCAATAGTTCCTTTAGTGAGATGGAGACCCTAATGTTGAAAATGAAAAGAATGAGAGGAATAGAACTCATGCATAAGTTGTTACTATATATTATGAAGCTCACTAAGATAAAATGGAGAGTTGTGATAGTCCTCCAAGGGTGACCCATGTCTTGATATCACCAACACACTTAAATCCAAATCCCCACAAGGGAGGACTTTCCCGTATCTCCAATACAAAGGTATATATACAATATAGCCAATAAAACACTATATATACCAATGTAAAGATAAAATAATGAAGTACCTATAATAGATATGCCTAGTTTCCTCAGAGGGAATGTTACCTCCTTACCCTAGATGTTATGGAACCCCCATCAAGGTTTTAGGGTTGAAACTTACAAGGTACAAGTGGAGTTATGCCAATGAGGTTTCCCTAGGATGAGTTAATTCAAATTTGCAAAATTGGAACCAAGGTAACCAAAGGAGTTCCAATAGAGGTGCTGGACATAATAAGTGTAACTATCCCTTGGGACTAAAGGAAGGAAATTAAAAATTAACCCAAGTGTGTACCAAAAAAATTGGGTTTTTCCAAATATATAAGGTTCAACCTTAGATATATCCAAGATACTTCACAAAGAGGACTAGAAAGGTATTTATAGATAAATTAATGACCTAAAGGTGTGAAAGAACATTGGATTAGTGATTAGGATACTTGGGTCATACAAATCTATCATATGATGCCTTTGGATTGTGTAATGTGGGTTGAATATAAAAATAAGATGAGATTTTAGCCCCAAAACAACCCTTTACTATGTTACTGATAGATTGAAAATCATGATTATCAAAGGGAAATATACAATGTGGCCAACACAAATAATAAAGAGAATTTGGTGGGTTTTAATTAATTTTCCTAAATAAATAACAAGTCCCAAATAGGTTTAAGTGGCTATGGACTCGATTTAAGGAATCCTAAGTGACCATGGATCCATATTACAGGGTTTACGCCCATAAATAGACCCATGAAGTTACATAATTCCCTAGGAAATTCAGGCACTAAGGGGTCAAAGAGAGTCAGTCACGTGATCAAAGGTAGGAGACAAAGGTGGAATAGGGATGTAAGAAACCAACCTCGATATTGAAACATATTTCAAGGATATTTCACTTTTTATTGGGATTGTGAAGTTCCTTCATAGTAACTTCTTCCTTAATATTTTTGTCCTTACCAAAAGTATTCCATACTAACTCAAAATTTAACTTTCTATGCTACCAAATTGACAAAATAAAGGGAAACATTTCCTCCACCTTTTTTTTATTGTGGAATCAATCCTTGGATAATTAATTGTGATCAAGGTAAATCTAATATATTAGAGTCACCAAAGGATCATATTTACTTTCATCATAATAAGTATATCCTTGTAGAGGCAAGCAACCCATCAGGGTTAAACATGTCACAATGATTTGAACTCAGGCATGGAGGGTAAAAATTCTCCTTTTAATCACCCAATATAGATCCTCTTAGCAACCAATTATATTTTTTCCTAGGTAGGAATCTCCTTCACCAACCTCCCATATGGCCTTTCATGAACTACTCCTTGAGCCATGAATATGGTTAACCTAGTTCCACCACAAACTTTATAATATATCCTTCTTGAGTGTTTTAACCCAAAAAATTGTTACCCTTACCATTGGATCATCACATGATTGAAGTGATATTTTATTCTAATCATCCTCGGTAACAAAATTTCCATCCCTCCAAGTAAATATCAAATTCTCATTGAGTCTTTGCAACCACTTGTACAATCTCATTAAAAAATATACCTAGAATATCTCATATATGTTGTGAAAGAGTAAGTCATCCTTAAACTTGTGTACAATATACATTCTAATAAATGAAGTTTCAAAATTCAAAAAGAGGTGGATTTTCTCATCAAACTGATCTTATAAATCCTTCTTTGTGAATCAATCCCTGGTACACTATTGTGACTCTCACACATAACATGATTTGATTCTATCAAAGAAACCATCTATTAGCTAAAAGTGAAAACCAAGGTCCATGAGGGTGTCCAACATTGGAATCCTAGTCTAGGCACCAACATATTAACTATGACTTACATATAATGTATTGTCTAATGTACATTACTAGGACTGTGAAATATCATCAATAAAAATAAGTTGCAACAATAACTAATTCATTGCCCATCACATTCATCACCATGTCCACCTGTTGTACTCTAATGTAATGAAAGTCATCATACTAATGTAGATAAATTCATCATAACATAATATTGAATCAATAAGAAGAAATAATATACACATGCAAATGATCTTAAAAGGGAACATTACACCATTCACTTCAATTCAAATTATATACCTTTTCACATAAACCAAGCAAACATAGTTTTGTTATCTCAATAGTGGATTTTTCAATATGCAACATATTGATTATAATTTCACAAACTCAATATCCCTACATACCTAAACATAAACCATTAACATTTAATGACCATTAATCCAATAATAAACCTTATTCTAGGTGGAAACCTTTACATTTAACAAACCCTTTATAGGTGTGGAGACCCATTCAAACACCCTAGTCATTAGCTGATTAAGAAATGGAATCAATGTCCACTACTTTTTTTCATTGTGTTCATTGTCCACATGTAATATTTTACCATAAAATTTTCCTCCTCAAAGCTAATCATTTTATCCATGTTTATTGGCCTTTCAAATACTTTTAATTATCCTAATGAAAAATTGATCAATTGTTCATTTAAATTGTCAATCAGAAGTTCATTTGGAACTTGTCAACTGCTTTGCACAATCTATGCTAGTGCAATCTATCATGTGTCAAGAGGTTGTAGTAATGTAATAATTGTCACAAATTAAGATTAAAATGCTTTCAAAAGTCGCTAATCTATCACACCACAATTGTAGAAGAGTAAATTTCAAGAAATGTAAATCACACTTGTAGAAAAGGAAACAAACCAATTACTAAGAGCGACTTGTTCTAGTGTAATGACGTTCTTGATTGGCTATAACAAGGATGAAATGACACATGCACATAATGCAAAATTTGATGAAAAAATAAACCAAAAATAATATATAATCATAACACAAGTTTTGATCGATAAAAACCAAGTAGAAGTGTGTTAGAGGTGAGTTGCATCAATAGGAATTGCAACAAAAACTAGTTCAACAAGAAATAAGAAATTTTATTAGCTAGTGGTTAATCCTATGCTTAATGCTTAGAATAGGGTAACTTGGAGTCACAAAAAATAGTGAGTAATATGCTTACAGGAGTAACAAATACCAAAGTTGCATTGAAAGTAAATTAACAATGTTGCAACAAAGGAATATGTGAGTTGTACCAAAAAGGGAACTTGAAAGAATTACAATAAATGTAAATTAAATAGCAATAATATGAACTAGTTGCAAATTAAAAGACTAAGTTACTTGCTAATGATACCTAGTAGTACAAGGCTAAGGAGGGGGTCCTACCTCCTTAGGCAAGAAACAAGAAAACCTTCAACCAAACATTCAATGAATAGAAGAGTATTTGTGATAGAAAATTGTACAACAGGTGGAAATAATGTTTCCCTTCCCCCATGCTTTGAAGAAATATGGTTATTTATAAAAATATTAAAATGTATAAATTGAGTGATATCATGGATGGCTAATTGAGTGAATCAAGTGGAACATCCTGTTACAACAATACACTTAGAGTTGGTATGATTTTAGGAAAAAGTTGACTCAGATTAGTTGAGCATTTTTTGTTGTTGGAATTCCCTTCCTGGTTGGTCCTTCACTTGCATTTGTTGCTTTCAAACATAAGAAACACATGTTGGCTGTACAACTAGAGCATTTCACTATCAGGTTATTGTAATGTGTTAGAGTTGTAGCAACTAATGTTGCGACAACATGAGTAGCAGCAATAGAAGTTGCAATAAGCCAAAGTTAAGGAACTCAAGAGTGGCAGTAGCATCATTGGTCTTGAGCGAGTTGCATCACCCATTCTAGTGGTCAAGATGGAGTTGTAGAATTATGGAAAAGTTGCATTGATATAATGGAATTGACTTACAAAACTCTGTTGATCATAGTTTGTGGAGTTGTAGCATTTGTTGTGAAGTCATGATTGGAATTGTAGCATCATGGAGGAGTTACAGTCACACATAAGAGTTGGAAATATGTCTTTTTGCTCCTATATTCGAATATTAGTATAAACGATAACATATTTGCAACATAATTCATAAGAACAAGCATAAAAGTGGCAGAAAAAGAGTGCAATCATACCTACTCCAGTAATGGGGTCATAATGTATAAAGAGTACATAAATAGATGATGGAAAGTGGAAGTATAAGAGAGGTTATAGATGAGTGATGAAACCATGCCAGTTTAGACAACTGACACATGGTATCAAGTTATTTACTTCCTAGATTGCTTTTCTATTTGAATTTGGAAGTTACAAAATAGGTGGCACAACAATAGATTGTTCATATTGATATTGCCCACCGTGCCTTCAAAAAAAAATGATGGGGCCAATAGAAACTATGAAGATTAGTACATGAAATGGATATTCTTGTACTAAGGGACCAAATTGTGTGAGAGTACACCAAATTTGTTCATAGTGTGTATGAAAAATTGGTAATAAAAGAGTCTTATAAAAAATTGGTTCTAAGTGACCTACATAGATATATATAGGTTTATAGTTTCCTTACATCTATTCAATAGGAATAATTTTTTAATCATCAAGAGTGAAGAATGAATTCAATGAAAGCGTAAGAAAGAGTTTGGGGCCAAAAATCAGTTATTGAGAAAGAAAGGAAAGAAATCCTTAACTCTCATAAAAAAGGATAGAGAAATAATAACTAACCTTAAGACAACCATCAAAGAAGCTTGAATCTTGCAAAGAAGAAGAATAGGAAGTCAAAGAAGGACATAGGAAAATGGTGTGACATACATAAAATCCATTGGCACACAATTGTAGATGCCACACCTTATAATATTTATTGGCTAACCTTAAAGCCTTGGAATTTCATTTAAAATCAATGCCACAAAATCCCATGGATTTTGAAAATGGATCATCAATATAGAAATGTGTCTTTCTATTGCCACGACAAAGGTCTAGCTAGAGGAAGTAGATCAACCAAAGGAATTTGAGAATTTATTCCACTCACAAATATGGGTGAGGGGGACACTATTGCATTTGATTTTTTACAATAGCAACCAAGAGAAACTTATCTCAGCTAAGACCATTAAGAAGATGAAGTTTCTAATGATGTTGCACTCTATCCATATAACATCATTTGGTTCAATCATGGATAAGACATCAACATTGCCACTTGCAATACAACATGAAGACCTTCAAACATGAAGTATTGCATGGAATTTCCCTTCTATGAGTTCGTGATTCTCTATTAGGACAACCATATGTGTGTAAGATTCATGATGTTTACTAGTATAGGTCCCCTAATGCCATTTTTATTGTGGGAGATGAGCTTTATAGGATACAAGGAAGTCCTAGTTATCAAGATATTTTTTATCATTATGAAGAATTACAATAAAATAATATCGAAAACTCAAATATTTTTCATATTTATAATCTACTTAGAAGAAGAAAAGAATATCATGATAGTTTCCAAGGCCTTTGTAGGATTTCCTTCTAAGTAATAGCGATAGGTAGATCAACTACTAGAAGAATACATAGACATTGTTAACTCACCAACATGTATGTCTTTGTACTATTAGGGAAATCATGGATTTAGTTTGAAAATAGGTTGTAATTTTTAAACATTTACAACATGAAATGTAAGGATAAATTCTTTATAAAAATAGAAAAGTAAATGTAAGGATAAATTCTTTATAAAAATAGAAAAGTAAATAATGGAAATCACACATAATATTTAGAGATTTACCCCTGAAACCCTTTACCATGAAAACTAGTAAAATGTTTAGAGCCACACCTCTAATTTCGATCATCAATCAACTTCATTTACAATACAATATATAGGATCCTATGACATATAAACCCCTAATCCATTGACCTATATTAGATTATAATAATAATTCCTTAGCCATAATTAGAAAAGAATTTGTTGGAAAACCACATGCCACAAAACCACTAAAAGTGAAAATAATGTGTCAAAAATTACCAAAAAACTGCACTTTTTGTTTGTGGGGAGGGTGGTTCTTTGCCCCTCTTGCAAACCTCTATGACCCCCTCTCTATGATTGGCACAAAGAAATCATATATGGGGCTAGTCATGTAAATAATATAGCACATACCCAACATGGGTCCCATCTACCTAATGGATTTGCATACAGTTGCTCTCTTTTGGAGAAAAAGGAGATAAAATCCTAGATTCAAAAGCTAATACAAAAATGTCACATAGGAATAAGCACCTCTATTTATGGGAGTCTAATTGTGTGGGTTCAAATGAAGGATGGGCCATGGTGACTTTATAGTAACTACAAATCCTTAAACAAATTAGAGTGAATAATAGGTAACACGTCCTTTAAATTAATGATTTGTTCAAAAGAACATTTTTTTCAATTCAATTGGCAAGTGATGATCTTGTTCAACAATTCCCATGAGTGTGTGTTTTTTCTTCACCAAGAACAAGTTTTCTATGTAAGTGACCCTTTTCTCACTAACCTTTCCTTCAAATTTTCTCCTCTTTTACAACCCTTCCTCTTTGTTAGACAACATATCCATTATTTTCTTGATTGATGAGGAGTTCCATTGTTCTATAAACTTAAATGAACCCTCAACTCCATTTTGTGAGCATGCATCCCTTTGTTTATTGATCATATACTTAGATACATTCTTTATCTTTTTCTTTAACTCACATGTACTTAGAGCTTACATTTCCTCTTAGCGTTTACTTTATTTAATACCATGTATGGATCCTTCCTAACTTGTTTATAATATTAATTGTCCAAATTACAATACAAATTTTAATTAATACTCGATGAGAAGATTTACTTGATAAAGATACTATTAAACATAATTAGATTTAGAGATAATTATTATCTATTTGAAATCTTCAAGCCAAACCTTATATTTTTTAAGGCTTTATACCTACTTTCACAACGAACTATTTATTTTTCATTTAATCATATTTAATCATTTATTTTATTAATTATATTATATTTGGACTTATTTGTACTGTGAATTGTTTGTTTTGGGTGACTAGAGAAATTAACAATTGGGTCGAGATCATAATCACGCATTAGAGGGTCAATTTTCATCATTACCAATATAATCCTTACATGTAACTCCTTTGCCCAATGATGGCAGCCATATCTACACACAATGATTTGAACAAAAAACTTCATCACTCACATAAGTTTACATAACATGAGATTCACAAGTAAGCTACCGCAAGGGGATTAAACTTGCTTTCATTAATACTTATTTCTTTGTGTACTTTCTATCAAGAAAATTTGATTATTTAATTATACTTTTATATTTCTAGACACATTTTGAACACAATGTGTCTCCTTTAATAATGTGCTATTTATTTAATAGATAATTATTTTTATTAAATATTTAAAACATAATAGGCCATATAGAGCCATGTTAGTTTTATGAATGAATTATAAATATATGTGTTAAAAATATGATAAAATTCAATACATTCATTCATGGGATGATAAGAGGAGCACGACGACGTTATCCCACATGGCTTAATGTGAATATACTTTGAATGAAATTGACTTTTTTCATAAAAAAAAAGAACGCACGTTTTCATTAATAAAAAAAATTCAAATTACATGTATTTGCTAAAACTCTTACACCCCTATGATGTTTCAAGAGACCTTAAAACTACCTAAAACAATTGTATGCCTTAGCATGACTTAGAAAACTATTTCTTTTGCACATATTTGCAATTGTCAATTCAAATAACACATATTAATCCAATAATGTGTGACAACCCTATCACTTTGGTCCCTTCTCCAATAATGTGTGCCAAACCTAATACTAATATTTTGTTATCAATTTTCTTTTATTATGCATTAGTTTGCCCATATGTAAGAATTGTTTTTTTTTTACACATTTGACATTGGTTTTGTATATAATTTTGTAGCTGATGTCATTTCACCGCTATGTTCAGATTCTAATGCTTAGGGGATGACAAAAGGAGTCGTCTAACGAGGCGGAGGAATTTCCCGGACAATCAAAAGTGGCTGGAATCCGGGCAAAACAATTTCCAAAAATCCTGTAGAGGCAGTGTTTGAATCGTGTTTTTGATGATGGAAATGGATTCAACACCATCAAAAACATCTAGGACACCTAACATTTTGAAGTTTAACAACTATAACTTGGATTTACAAAAATCCTTGCCGGATTTTCTCTAAATATGACCAGAATTTCCATAACTTTCCAGGAAATTCCTCTGGCTAGTTCTCATTCACAACAATCTAGTTCACATCACATCAATCTAGTCTAGTCTAGTCTTATTCTTTAGTTCAACTCCCAAGGCATCATCGTCTATTCAACTCATAGGTGTAGTTTCCTGGACAACTCATAACAGTTTTATAATATTTGATGTTTAAACCTAGTTGGCCTAATCATACGCCACACATTTGGGAAGTTTCATGATAAGAAAAAGTTTGCCTTTGTTCAGGAGATGACCTGACAGACCCTCCCTTTGCATGACTCCCAAGTCCTGAGGCCTTTTTGTTTTCTAGCCAAGTAAATGAAACAACCAATTTTTTTTAATGAAGGTTAATAAATAAATAAATATATTAATCAATGCTTAAAATATATATATATTATATATTATATATTCAAATTGAATTTTAGATTGATAATAAAATAATTTAATTAAATTTTAGGTCCAATTCTTTTGGTGTATAAATCATCATAGTCAATTAAAATATTTTCAAATTATCCACTATTTCAATTTTCACCCAATTTATTGAAAATTGTAAGTCCAAACTGTGCCATTAAAATACTCTGAGACAATGAAAGCATGATGCATCATTTTTCTAAAGTTCTAACTGGGTAATGAACTTCCCATGCCTTGAAACATCCAAAATATATTTGATTATAAATATCAAAACATAAAATGGATATTCAAAATACATATTTTAACCCACCACATGTATTGAGAGTTGAGCTGGAAGACAAAAAATAGCTTCCTTAATTGTTGGTTAAAGGATAAAATCACTTTATACTTCCCCAAATGGGTCTCATAGGTAGATATATGTCACAGCCCCAAGTTGTGGCGACTTAAGTTCACCGTGGGTGTTGTACGGCATCAGCGTAATTTCATTTTTAAAATAACTCTTACCCAGACTACGCCTACTTCCAACACTTAGTCAATTTCTCATTGAGTGTTCACTTCTTCAATTATGGAGTGGAATTAATCTTCATTCATTTACTTCATTCAATTTCAACAGTGCAATAACCAAAACAATAATACAACACTACAATAGTGTGATATCGCAATTATGACAATAACACAGATTTATAGTGAGAGGGGGAACTCCCCAAAACAGTTCACCCCAATCTTTAATATTTCTAAAAATATAGTACAAAGCATACTTTACAACATTACAAAGGCATGGTAGTTTCCTGGTTCAAACCAGCAAACTTGTCTACCCAATCTACTCAAGTCGTGCAACCTTCCCTACATGTTCTGCCCAAGTCATGTAGTCCTGCCTATACGTCTTTCCCAAGTCATGCAAACTCCTCTTGCACTATGCAACCTGTTAAGAAACCCCAAAAATCATTCCCAGAAAAAAAGAAACTTCATCTCGGTCATGGAGGTTTGTTGAGTGAGCCTCACTCTACCCTTCACCCTTCTGTTGTGTCCCTTTATGCCCTAGGCGAACCTTATGGTTTTCTTGCAATATCACAAACTCGCCTAAGTGCTACTTCTACCTATATGATATACTTAGTTGACTTGATTGATGCCCTCCTTGGTCGAGCACCTCACTTGTATTTATATGCCTTCTTGCCAAAATATTAAACCGGGTTGACTCCCCTTCAATGTTTGAGCCGACCTGCCTATAGGCGGGCATGCCCCTAGTATGACTTGCCTATGGGTAGGTGGGCACCCATTGTTGGGAAGGTGCAACCCTACCTAGGAATTATGCCTTTCCATGTTGCATACACTACACCCAATCAATTGCTTGATTGAAAATCACATCACATCACATGTTTCCCCACACCCTCGCTCTCTTGCTTCTACCCATCATGTTCCTTGCCCGCTACGTCGTCGCCTCACCCAGACGCCCCATGTTGTGAGTGTGCCAGTGGACATGGGCCATTATGTAGTGCACATCATTATAAGTAATGTACATGCTCTTCCCTTGCACAGGCTTTTTCTATCATGGGCAGGCACTCTCCCCTACACCCTCTGCTATATTCTGTCATGTGGGCGGGCACGTCCTCGTGCCTGCTATGCCTTGCCCAATGCCTCAGCTTGTGTGGGTGTGCCTATGGTGCTTTCCCCTCATCTCGTGCATGCTGCCCCTTGTGTGGACCTGAGCACCTCTCCTCCGTGTGGGTGTGCTCATGGCACTACGAGTCGGTTTTTCACCTCTCTAAGTGTTCATGGGTAGTGATGGGCACCCATTAGCCTTAGTGCCAACTTGGGGTCTTGACATCCTCCCCCACTCTAAAAAGGTTGTTTCTATTGACAAAATTATCTCGACAACTCCTTTGCCAAGTCTTCCTTATCACAACAACTAGATAACTTCATCAATGATTTTCTCCATGCCCATAAGTTGTTGCAACCCTGCAAGAACATCATGTGTTGGTACACCCTATGTTGGTGACTAGTCGGGTAGCCAATCTGACTATAACGCCTCCTCCATAAGAACACATGCATCCTAGCATCATCAAAACTATCATCACATCCTGCGGTCATACAATCTCCTATCTATCTTGCCACCGTGGTTTTCTCATCACTTCAAGGGGTCTCATTGGCCTGAGAAGTTGATAATCAACCCTTCTTTCATTCTAATTTCATAAAGATGGTGATAATGGGAAGGTTGATGGCATTCCATCTCCATGTATCAATATCCTCCTCTTCTGACCTCTACTTGTATGCCTCACAATCCTCCTTTTGTTGGTTTTCTGATTTGCACCCTTGCTTCTTATTGTGCCATTTTCCATTGCCTTTATTCTTCCTGCTGAATCCATAATACTATATGATAATGCTCTCATGACTTATGCCTCTTCCATCAGTTTTTCCTTTGTTCGGTTCAACCTCTCATAAACTTCTTTGTTTCATTGATCCTTCTCCACACTCATTGTTGTCATCTTACACTCGCCCTTTGTGGCTGTCATGGTCAAAACGCTCAATGGTACATCCTCCCTTCCATAGTATATATACAACTTCTTCAAATGTGGCACCATCAATACCTCAAACTGCTTCATGGATTATATCCCCAAAATTGCTTTATAATCATCCATACGAACGACTGTGAAGTCAAATTTGCCTTGTCATTCACCAACCTTCACTTCTACATCCTATACCACTCCAATCACTTGGTCTAGTGGAGAGTTCACTACTTTGAGGTGTGCTTGAGTTGGAACAAAGTTCAACCCAACTTTCCTCATTGCCTCTTCTCTCACGAAGTTATGGGTTTCCTTGTTATCCACCATGGTGAGAAACATTCCCTACCCAACCTTCATCTCAACATACTCCAATTTGTTCCTTTCAAGACCGCATTTTGGTACAACTTTAGTCACTTCTGCAACACCCAAAATTTGCATTACCCCAACTAATGGTTCTTCTTTCTTCTTCCCATCTGACTGCGTAATAGCCATGACCCCTGGTTTCAAAGGAAATTTTTTCACCATGTGGTTGCCTTCACACAAGTGACATTTCAACGGTTTCTTTTCCTTCGGTTTACCACCTACCTTCGCCTCATCCTCCTTCAAAGATTTCTATTTTGGTTTATCATGCTTTTTCTTTTTATCTTCCACCCTTTCGTCATGATGGTCAACCAACCTATCAACAACAACAAATTCCTCCTCAAGTGTTTTTATCTTTTGTCACTTCACCTCATTGTGTGGGAAAGCGCGTCCTCATGATAGATTCACTCGTTACTTGTGGTTCCTCACCAACTCTCACCATTAGTTTACTTTGAGAATGAGTCATGACCATAAACTATCCACGTCACCCTTCGTTTAGCTCGGACTTGACTTTGTTGTCTTATCGCTACCAAACTTCACCTTCCAACCTGTCACTCAATTGTTCACGGGTAGTCATGCCTTCAAGTTTTATTATACCCAATTCGTTCAGCTCAACCTTGACCCTAGCATGCCTCTTCCCCTACTAAAATTTACTTTAACACTTCTCACCCACTTCCTTCAAAATGGGCTCTGATGCCAACTATCACGGCCCCACATTATGGCGACTAAGTCCACCATGGGCGTTGTGCAACACCGATGTAATTTCACTTTTAAAATTACTCTTACCTAGACTACACCTATTTCCAACACTTAGTAATTTTTTCGTTAAGTTTTCACTTCTTCAATTATTTAGCGGAATTAATCTTCATTCATTTACTTCATTCAATTTCAATAGTGCGATAACCAAAACAACAATAAAACAATGCAGCAGTGCAATATCGAAATTATGACAATAACACAGATTTACAGTGCGAGGGGGAAACTCCGTAAAACAATTTGCCCCAATCTTTATTATTTCTGCAACTATAATACAAAGGGTATTTTACAAAGTTATAAAGGCATAGCAATTTCCTGGTTCAAACCAGCAAACTCGTCCATCCAATCTGTCCAAGTCATGCAGCGTGCCCTGTACGTTTTTCCCAAGTAGTGCAATCCTCCCTGTACACCTTGCCCAAGTCATCTAGCTTCTTCCTGCACTATGCGACCTGTTAAGAAACCCTAAAAATCATTCCGATAACAAAGAACACCTTCACCTCGGTCATGTAGGCTCACTGAGTGAGCCTCACTCTACCCTTCGCTCTTTTGTTGCGCCCCTTTTTACCCTGTGCAAACCTTCTGGTTTTCTTGCAATATAGCAGGCTCACCTAAGTACGATATACTTGGTTGACTTGATCGATGCCCTCCTTAGTTGAGCTCCTCACTTGTATTCATACTCCTTATTGCCAAAAATTTTAAATGGGTTGACACCCCTTCATTGTTTGAGCCGACCCTTCAATTTGTGTTGAATGCCCCTAACTAACCATCCTTGGGGTGAGCAAGCATGCCCCTAGGTTGACCTTCCTATGGGAAGGCAAGTGCCCCTTGTTTGGCGAGCACGCCCCTCCTTGGGTGTTATGCCTTGCCATGTTGCACACACTAAGTCTCGCCAGTTTCTCACTTGAATTTAACGTCATCTCGCACATTTCCACGTGCCCTCACTCGCTTGCTTTTGCATGTCACATTCTTTTCCCTCTACGTCGTTAACTCACCCGAGCACCCCATGGCGCATGCACACCCATGGCCACGATACGTTATGTCATTCACGTCGCTATCAATAATGTATGTGCTCTTCCCTTGGACGCACTCATTCTACCATGAGTAGGCACTCTCCCCTACGCCCTCCACTATACTCTGTCGTCTGGGTAGGCACGTCCTCATGCCTACTACGTCTAGCCTGGTGCAACGCCTACTACCCTGCCTTCTAGAGGCACACATCCCTAATCTCGTGCAAGTGAAAAGGAGTCATATGATGTGAAGCTCTTGAATCAAGTGTCCATTTTTTTGTAGGATTATGTAGTGCTTGGGTTGATAGAGTATGTCACTTGCCTACTAAAATAGTGTGCTTCTTCATGGCCTCTTCTAAGACATTCAACTTTATCCAACATCTTGCTTCAATATGCCCTTATTTTCAACAAAAAGTAAAATTTTCATTTGTTTTGGTCTTCTTCTTTTGCTATTTTTTGTTTTTCTTTGAGGAGGATTCTTCATTCTTAGAATTGGAGGAGAAGACTTAGTATTCTTCTTAGGCTTGGAGGAAGACTCATAGGCTCCTGCATAATTTTTCTTTGGTTGAAACTGAGCTTTGTGCCTACCGTTGGAGTTATGAGCCACCAAAGCTTGATTTGAAGAGCTAGAGAGAACATCTAGTTGCTTGAGCTTAGATTTTTCTCGTATGATATGATCACAAAATATCTCAAAGTTTGGCATTTGAAATTTGTCACCAAGGGCACCCCTTGATGCAAAGAAGGTAGATGCAAAAACTTGAAAAGGACCCTTTAAGTTTGACAAAATGAAGAAAATACATTCAGCATCTTTTTTCTCCTTACCACATGCTTTTAATTGAGACAAAAAAAACCTTGAATTGGGCTAGATACTCCTTAATAGAGGAATGATCATTAGGTACCAGAGCTAATAATTTATTTTCCAATTCTAATGCATGGAACTCATTGATACCTCCAAATACAAAAGCTAATTTTTCCTAACTTTCTTTAGGAGTTTCACATTCTTCAAGATGAAAGAATAGGTTGTCTGAAATATGCAACCCAATAAGTTTCATTACTTCAGCTAGTTTGTTCTTGTAGGCAAAATTTTCAACTTCTTTTGTAAAATTCGGGTGGTTTTCACTTAATGTTTGCCACAACCCCTTAGATTGCAGCAATTGTTGCATTTTTCTTTTCCGTGTATTATAATTGTGAGTATGTAACTCTTTGATCCTTAACTCCTCCATAATATGAAAACTCAAATTTACGACTATTGGAAAATGCCAAAAAAAATTGCCCAAACATAATTTTATGCCAGTAAAAAACATTGTCAAGAATTTCTGCTAGAAAAAGCCAATAATATTTGCCCAAATTCTTCTTTTTATTTTATCCAATAATTTTCTCCCAATTCTCTTTTTAACCAAAAATAATTTCAAAAGATTTTTCCCAACAAAATCCAAAGAATTTCAAAATAATTTTAGTGAGGGACTAAGCAAATTATGTATTTATTATGTATTTACTCAGGCTTAATAATACTGCTAAATGTAATTTATAATATATTTCCACCTGATAATAATCTCTGAGTCAAAATATTTGTTAACAAATACCTATCAATTATATTTGACCTAAATAAATTACAAATTATTCAGTCCTTTTCTTCTTTATATGCGACCAACAAAAAATCATATGCACATTTTATTGGTCATGAAATATGGTGTGTATTAAAAAATAGTTCATAATGTTCGCTTCAGCATTCTCTAGTCAAAGTCAAACTTAAAGATGTATTTATTCATCCGGATGATAGAGGACCACAGCGTAATTATCCCACATGTTTAATGTGATTAGACATTAATGAAATTAAAACCCACAAATGGACCAAAATATAGCAGAAAGGGTAAATATTGGCTATGAAGAAAACAAGCGCGAAAGGAGGATGCAAGTTCACTCCCACGTTCCGTGTGATGTCAGAACTGAAAAATGTGCTACTGAGCCACCTTATGTTGTCTTCATTTTATTTACAAATCATTTTTCCAGGTCATTCATTAGCGTACACGTGTGGAAAATTTAGCGCGTACTGGTCGCAACCATATGCCTCGTTTCTTATGAACACTCGTGACAAATTTAGTAGGTAGGCGTGGCAAATTTCTTAACAAATCTTTGGGCACATGGAAGATTTTCCATTTTGTTAATGAGTAAATTTGAACATATATGTAGATGAAAGCTGGTTAAGTGTTGTCTAAGCTCAAGATGAATGAATATATATATATATATGTATGCATGTATATGTACGCATGCATTGCATAAGTTGGGGTAGGATAGTCCATATTTGACTGAGAGTCGAGGCATCCCGGTTAACGTATATGTTTATATTAGGAGGGATTCACTATGTATCATAAGCATTTTCCATGAATACATATATGTGTAAGTATGTAAGTAGGTCAATAGTCCTGTAAATAATTTTTAAGTGCCAAAGTCTTATTAGAGTGGTCTTTTATGTTATGTGATGGACAAAATTCCTATATCACCTTATTAAGAATGCTTTGTAATGAGGTTGATGGAAGGGATCTTGGTGGAGTGAGACAGGTCAATATAATGCGAGGAAAAGGGATGTCAACGTGACGCTAATATGGTGTCATCTCTGAGCATTGGGTCTCCAAAATTCAAGGAAATTTGTGGTGTGAGCACAAGAGAAGGACCAAGAGTGACGGGGTTGGGTAGCATAGAAATTATTGGTAAGTGATTGGAACTTTTACCATCTTAGGAGCTCAAGTTCTCAGGCCTTAGAGGATTCTTGTGTGTGGCATATGTTATGCAAGTTGAGGAGGCGGGGATCAAGAGAGCATAAATCTCTAACTCAGTAATAAATGTAGAGCATTCTCGTCTAGCCCTAATCTTACAATGAGATGTCATGTTATGTTGTCGAGAAAAGAGGGGAAGGTCAAGGCCAAGAGTAGTTATAACAAGAAAGGTTCATGATGCACACTAGGGCCTGGCCTTGTGGGCCCTAG
>APFE030553432.1:0-38999 GCA_000404065.3 Pinus taeda
CCAACGTGGCTACTACAGGCAATTTATGAATAAAAGAATGAAAATTTACATAAGCTTCTCTCATGCACGGTTAACCTACAAATGACCCTCCATGCGCTTTAAATAGAATTCATGGACCAATCGGGTGTCAAGCCACGGATCAAGTGTCGGTAATACCGAGGAGAGAATGAACCGTCGGATCACTACATATCGTGGCCATCGGATTGTAAGTTACAAAATGTACAACGGTAAAGAAACACACTTTACCTAACTCTATACCTAACTCTATACTAGACCAAGTTGAACTTAACTATTCCTATGTGTCGGAATATCCTAACAACTTTCACTTCGGTACCTGTCTAGGTAAGGCTCTAGTCTCTGCCTCTTGATTACTGGCAAACTGAATCACTTTCTGCCATTGGCAACAAACTAGGTCGTTTTGTCAAAGCTTCAGAAGCCATAAGAACGGGAAAATGCACTTCCTATGCAAGGATGTGTGTAGAAATGGATCTATCAGGAGCCCTTCCACATGAAGTCACCCTGAAATTTGTTGATGAGGAATGGGTGCAAATTGTGGACTATGAGCATATACTGTTCAGATGTCGTAAATGCCACGAACATGGACACTTGTTCAGAGATTTCCCTCTTAGTAGAGCAGACACCAAGAGAAAACCTAATGCAATGAAGTAAAGAACACAGAAAGCTTTTAGAAAGTGGCAAGTAGAGGAAAATGAGGTTAAAAAGGATCAAAGCAACATTGTAATGAGGGTCAAAAGGCCAGTCATAATAGGTATCAAGCACTGGAAGAGAATGAAGAAATGGCAAATGAAGACCAATCTACGGATGACGACCCTAATGAAAAGGAAAAGGAAGAAAACTGCAACCCAACACGAGATTGGTAATAAGAAAGAAACTATGATGAGTGAAACAGAACTAGAGATGGATCACGATATGACCTAGAGTGAAACAGATGTGGAGGACCATGAACTTCAGGAAATTCCAGATAAGGAACACCTAGATCTGGAAGGGTTCTTGATGCAGGGAACCACGGGAGGAATAAATTCACTACCCCAAGAAGACTGCAAGAGAATACAACAGATGTTTTTATGGAAAACTGAGGAAAGGGGGTTAGATAAAGGAAAAACCATTGACAAGCACAAGTACAGAGGTGTGAAAACAATGAAATCAACTCCAGGATTAGCTACTAGAAATGCTGGAAAGAAGAGGGGCAGGAAAAAGCAGAAGGACCTCTTGATGGAGTGTGGAAAGTTCATGATAGACTCGGGTAAGATGAAAGACCTAACGAGTTAGTCATTTACAAATATTTAATTATGAAGTTCACATCCTGGAATATGAGAGGTCTAGGTAGTAAAAGAAGGCAAAGAATGCTTAGTTATAAAATGAAACAAGAAATGCCGGATATGATCTTCATCCAGGAAACGAAATGTTCCATTCATAAATTAAAACTAATTCATGGAAAATGGCTCAATAGATTTGAGTTTCTAGAGGTTAACGCTGAAAACACAGCAAGGGGCATTCTCACTCTTTGGAATCCCCAAAAAGTCAGCATAATAGATGCAGAGGCATCTAGAAATTACTTATCAGTGGTCATTCAACCAGTGGGGCTTTCGGAAACCTTCCTCGTCACAAATGTTTATGATCCTCAAAGAATAGATGACAAACTCAAATTTCTAGAATCCCTAATTGATCCCAGGAACAGACAGGCTGGAATTCCTTGCATCATGGGAGGTGATTTTAATATGATAAAATCTCTTTCGGGAAAAAAAAGGAGGTACCAAAGCGTTAAACAAAGACTCCTTAGGGTTCAAATCATTCACAGATGATATGAAAATGGTTGATTCAGAATTGAGCAACATCCTTTTTACCTGGAACGACAAAAGAGGAGGTGAGGCACAGGTAGCCTCTAAATTAGATAGGTTTATGATATCAGAGGAGCTTATGCTTATAGATAAAGAAATAACAGCAAGAGTTCTTCCCTTTGGAGGTTCCAATCACTCGCCGATTCAAATGGAAATCAAGGGTATGGTTTCTCACGGGAGTAGGCCCTTAAGATTCGAGAATATCTGGCTCTCCCACCCAGACTTCACAAGTAACATTGAAAAATGGTGGTCTGAAGACTTGCAATTCCAGGGATAAAAAATGTACCTCCTTCATAGAAGACTAAAGCATATCAAGTTCAGGCTCAAAGAACGGAACAAGAAGGATTTTGGTAACATTTTTGTGAACAAAAAATCTTTGGAAATCAAAATTTAGGAACTCAACGAGGCACTGATCAAAGATGGCTTTGACAAAGTCAAAAGTGATCACGCTGATAAACACAATCAAGAATGGGAAAATTTATGCAAACAAGAGGAAATATTTTGGAGGCAAAAGTCTAGAGTTCAATGGCTCAAGGAAGGAGAGCGGAATACAAGGTTTTTCCACAGATCCACTATGGCTAATAGAGCATACAAAAGAATCTCTACGATAAAACATGAGTTTTGGGAGCTTCAAAACACTAATAACAATATTGAAGTTGTACTTGCTCAGCATTTCGCAAACATCACTCAGGAAAATAATGCAGACAAGGAACAATCCATCAGGGAAATTACAAGGAATATCCCTAAGTTGGTGCCTAGAGAGGACAATTTAAACCTTAATAGACTTGTTACTGAAGAGGAGGTCAGCGAGGTTCTCAAAGACATGCAGAATTGCAAAGCGCGAGGCCCGGATGGTTTCAATGTGCATTTTTTTAAAGCTTGTTGGCATATTGTCAAACACGATATTCTGGATGTGGTGGAGGATTCCACGGGTAGCAAAACTATCTTGAAAGCCCTCAACACCTCCTTCATCTCTGTGATCCCCAAACAGGATTCAGGTCAAACTGCAGATAAGTACAGACCCATAGATTTATGTAATGTGGTATACAAGATAATATCTAAGGGAGTGGCTAATAGACTAAAACCTCTCCTTCCTTCTTTAGTGGCAGAGGCAAAATCAGGTTATGTGGAGGGTAGACAAATTTTAAATAGCATTATTAAAGCCCATGAGGTGGTTCACACGCTTACCGATAAAAGGCAGATGGGGATGATCATGCAATTGGATATTGCCAAAGCGTATGACAAGGTGAATTGGATTTACATCAAGAAGGTTCTCACTGCTTTTGGGTTCGACCACAACTGGGTCAAATGGGTCATGCCTCTGGTGACTACTTCTAGCTTTTCAATTTTGGTGAATGGTTCTTCCTCGGATATCTTCCTTCCTTCTAGAGGTGTCAGGCAGGGAGACCCGCTCTCTCCCTTTCTTGTCATTCTCATGATGGAGTGACTTGGAAGGTCCATTAAGCATGCCAAGGCAATGGGCAAAATCAAAGGTCTTCAATTATCTAAGAATGGTCAAGCTCTGACTCACCAACAATTTGTAGATGATACCATGGAGCAAGGAATTCCCACAGTTAAAGAAGCTTCAACCTACAATAAAATATTGAAGGAATTTTCCATGGCTACAGGTATGGAAGTCAATCTCTCTAAGTCAAAAATCTCCTTCTTAAACACTAACATTGCTATTCAAAGAAATATTTCAAGAATTCTTGGCTTCCAAAGGGATTCCCTCCCCACAAAGTATTTGGGAGTTCCTCTCATAGCCAAACCAATGCACAAGAGTATCTGGGAACCGGTGCTTAATAAGTTGCAGGACAGAGTTAAAAAATGGACCTTGAAAGTCTTGAACCTGGCAGGCAGGTTGGTTCTGACAAAGGTGGTTCTGCAATCTATCCCGGTTTTCATGTTATCAGCCCTCCTAGCTCCCAAAGGTGTTTTAGAGCAATTCAGGGATATCCAAAGAGATTTCCTCTAGGGTAAGGAGGAAACAAAGAAGAAATGGGCCCTGATTTCTTGGGATAAAATCTACAAACCCAAGAGCTGTGGGGGCCTAGGCTTGGATGATCAGGAGATTCTTAGTAAAGCTCTAGGAGCCAAGCTTTGGTGGCGATGGGTTGAAGAGCCAAAAACTGAGTGGGCAAGGATCTCGAAAGAGAAATATGCCAGCTCTTGGCACACTAATGATCTCATAAGAGTGTCTGGAAATTTAAAAGGCTCTCACATCTGGAATAGAGACCCGGAAAACAGAAGCCTAGTTCAAAAAAACAGTTTCTGGGAAATCAGAACAGGAGAGCTTGCACTCTTTTGGGAGGAAAAATGGCAACAAGAACCAGCATTGTTAACAGAGGATTTTTAAGCCTCAAGTAGGAAACAAATTCCCAAGGGTTAAACAAAGTAAAGGATTTCTGGGATCTTGCTGAGATCTCCGGAAAGTGGAGAAGCTGGAGAAAAATTGACTGTGGAGATGATAGCCCCATAAAAGTAAAAGCAGAGGCTCTTTGGAGCTTGCTAAAACAAAGGATGATTTTGGTAACAGAGGGGCAGGATCAATTGAGATGGGGCAATAACAATAAAGGCACCTTTAATCTTAAGGAAGCTAAAGGTATTCTCCTTGGGCTTGATTCCAATGTTCCAGAAAAGACCTGGCAGCACCTCTAGAAGCACCAAGGTTGGATGAAGATAAAGGTTTTCATGTGGTTGGTTCATCATAAGAAAACTTTAACTTGGGACAAGATTAGGAAAAGGGGTGTTATGGGGCCTACCAGATGCCAGCTCTGTGAAGAGCAGGAGGAGACAATGGAGCACATTCTCAACAGCTGCGCTTACACCACCTGGCTGTGGGATTCTTTCTCTACCGTTTTCCAACAAACAGATAGGGACCGAAGTAGTATCACAAATACCCTAAACAAGTGGAGAAGAAACTATTCGGAGAATGAGTTCCTTAATTTGGCCTCGGCCTTCATGCCAAGCTTCACTATCTGGAATGTTTGGAAAGAAAGGAATAAAAGAATTTTCAAGAATGAAAAGTATATCTCTCATCCTTTATTTCATCTGATCCTAAAACAGCTCCAGGAGACTGTTAACACCACAGTGTGCAATCTCCCCAAGAATCCCCCCTCTGAGACTGAGATAAGAAATCTCACACAACTGGTGATGCAAGGGATTACTCCCCAAGGACTAATCAGGAAGGACATAGCTATGGTTACAAAAAAGGATTTCTCGCAACCTCCACCGAAAGGCTATCTGAAATACAACATTGATGGGGCTTCAAAAGGCAACCTGGGAACAACTGGTTTAGGAGGAGTTTTAAGAGATGAAGAGGGCAGTATTATCTTTATCTTCCACTCCCATTTAGGAAGAGCCACAAACAATATGGCGAAATTAATGGCTCTGGAACAATGTCTAGAGTTTCTGACTCAGAACCATGGCTCAAATGTCATTATAGAAGCAGACTCAAAGATTACCATTAACTCTGTGAAAAGAATCAACTATGGTACTCGGCCAGAGAAAGTCTCAAATCATTGGAAACTAATCGAGGTTTACCAAAGAATCCAAGTTCACCTCGAGGGGCTTCGAACAGTTAGTTTCAACTATGTTCGACGAACTGCCAATAAGCTAAGAGACTCACTCGCCAACCAAGGTGTGAACAATGCAGATTGCGGGATGGTGAAAAAGTGGCAGGAGATACCTCAAAACCGTTTAAAGGCTCTCTGCGAGGAACAAGCTACAGAAGACAGAGAAGTTGTTCGATATCGGGCCAGGATGACAAGCATGAATTGATTTTTCTGGCAAGAACAACTGCAACCTATCAGTATGTACTTGGCAAGAGGGCAAGCTAAGTTATGTCTCATTTTATCCCGTAGTCAGTTGAACGGGGCCCCCAGTTTTTCGAATCGCAATTTGCTGGGTCATTTCCCAAACATGCACAGTATTGGGTTCAGATTCCGTAGTAGGAATAGGTAGAACGCGAGGTTAGTTTTTTCGGTAGCTCGAATTTTCCCCATTTCAGCTTTCAGGCTTGAAAACCACGCCCCAGTTGGTTTTTCGGAGATCGCACGATGCTTGAGCGGTTTGTGGTTTTGCAGTTTCGGTAGCAATCCCATAGGGATTACAACACGTGGCAGTGTGGTAGATTTGGAAACCGCCCTCGATTGCACACTATCATTCCATCGTGTTAGGTTGCGCGATATGATTCCTCGCCATTGGATCCAACAGCTCGGATCAACGGTTTGGATTGAACGTGTTGGTTTGTGGGGCGAGATGGGTTATATCTATTCATCCTGTTTGGCGCGCCTTTTCCCTCTTCCGTGGCGTGTGGGTATTGCGCAGGCGGGGGTGACCGTTGTCGTTTGTGGGCTCCGGGGAGTGTGTTTTTCTGGAACTTCCCTAGTGGGTGGGGGTTCTTGTTGCCTTGTCGTGTTTGTTTCTCATTAGTCTGGTGATTTTTGTAGTAGGGTGGGGTCTCTTTGTCATTGGCAGGGATTCCTTTTTCCTAAGTTCCTGTAAATGAATGGGTTTTTTGTACATTATGTAATTTTTCTTTTGGATTAATGAAATAGAAGGATTGGCGCTTACTTCAGCAAAAAAACGAGGTAGTTATATTTTATTTATTATTTTTAAATGACTTGTACTTATGTTTATGAAAATGAGATAAAATAAAGGAGATATATAGTAAAATTGATGTAGTACATTGTTTTACATACATATACTACTCAACGGCCCATTATCACCATGGTGCCCCCTAGTACACCATGGCTTTACATATGGGTGTTCAACATGAAAACCCTCGTTGTGGGTCCCCCATTTAACCGGGAGCTACTTTTCCAAGGTTCAATAGGGGCACGAGACCAATAAACGATCCATGTTCATGACGAGGTCCGTCGCCCGATGTACTCGGAGTTAAGGAGGGGGGCAAGGTCTGAAACCGAATACTGCCCATGTTTAAAATCACCTATTCTTGGTTGGTGGTAACACCGTGAAACCTCATCCTTGGTGGTATGGTGTGACGCGGAACCGTTTGCGCAGACATCGCAGAGCCATTTAGATTACATGTGGATGCCACATAGCATTAAGAAATATAGTCGTTGGATGTTATGCACTAACTATTTAATATGCTAAGCTAGATCTGATTCTTCAACTTGTCCTGAGGATGAACGACACTGGTTGGTTCGAAACGCGTCGACAAATGAAATATCATGTGATTTATGCCAAAAAATTTCTCATAAACAAACATTATTTTTGAAGGAAGAAAAAAATAAATGTTTCACAACAACGAAGGGAGCTATGAGCAATGTAGGAAGAACAGTTGTTAATGCCACTCTCTTTCTTTCCAATTTGATTAGGGAATTCCCTGCCCTTGAATCAAACTCTACCACGTTATAATTCATTCCATAGAAACACATGTTGGAATGGAAGAAGCGCGATGATAAGTATTGTAGCATGATTGATTGATGATAGGAGGAAAGAGAAAGGCGTTTATCTGTAGAAAGAGTTTTAGTTATTGGATGTCTACCTTTTTTAATATTTTGTCTTGTAAGTTTGTACAAAAGAAATCCAAATGTTGTAGATGTGGAGAGATTGCTCTACGTGTGCTATTAAACTTCCATATGAAATAAACTACTTGTTGTTTTTAGAGATAAGGGGACGAAAACCGAGACTTATGGAAAATTTCACACTCGATAGTAAATGCACAAGGTTATATATGAAGTTTTCTTTGAAAACGTGGTTAGGGTTTTGGATCAAATGCAACTTCTTAGCATTTTCAATGAAATTGTTAGTGAACTTGTTGTTTGTGCTTCTTCTTCTTCTTTTTTCCTCTCTCTCTTCTGGAATTTGTAAAGGAAACATGTTGAGCTTAGTCAATGAATGTGTAGGTGGAAATTTTGTTGGAATTCACTACTCTAATTGTTACGTGGCATAGTATAGATGCTTCAAGAAGAATATTGGATGGAGATGTTGAAAATTGAACCAAGGTGTTGGAGATCCAAACACATATTCCTAGTGCATGCATGCCTTTAGGAAAACAGGAAGTGCAACAAACAACTTTCATGAAAGAAGCATGGTTGGTCAAAAATTTATAAATGTGGGTTGGGTCCATACATGAACAAGTGACGAAAGCGAGTTGGAACACATGGGAAGTAACTCAAAGAGAGAGAGAGAGAGAGAGAGAGAGAGAGAGAGAGAGAGAGAGAGTCTTGGACCAAGCTCTAGAAATAACCAAAGATTGAGGAAAGATGCACTAGCATATAAAAGTAACTAGAGACATCCTTAGAGAGGATGATGCATACCTTTCAATGTGGTCACGTCATTTTGTGTAGTGATTAGGTTCAATAGATAGAGTATCCTCGAGGCCTCTGCAAGGTTCATAGTTTATCTTTGTTGTGTTTATTGGGCTTATTAGTTTGAACACACATTAATTTTTTAAACTATGATATAACATAAAAATTATTTTGTTCAAATTTGTGATCGCGAGAAATGATAGGAGTGTCGAGATCAAAGATAACCACTAAATAGAGATGTCGAAAATATCGACAAAGAGACCTAGTGTGCACAAGATTCGAGAGAAGGAAGACAATGTTGATGTCATATGCATCATAATCTCTTGTTGATATTTTGTAGCCCTCCATAGCAGTGTTAAGAATGTAAACATCATTCCCAAGTATGATTAGCGAGGTGTGCTATAAACGAAAGCAAATATAGCGAGGTGGCTAGTATCCTCCCATTATTCGTTGAATGACTATTGTTTGAGTAATGTTGTGACACAAGTCTTTGTAGGTAGATGCAAAAAATGCAAGATTGATGGACGTGTGCTATATCTCAACTATTGAAAAGATGAAAAGTTTGTTCAAATTTCTCCAATGCATTAAGTGAATGTTAGATCCTTCACATAGCCTTTGTCGCAACTCTATGAAGACAACATTAAGGAGTTCGGTCACAATATGTGGAAGAACGTAATGGAGTTTTATTGTGACATTCATAAAGCCGTGTGATTGAGGTTGGGATGTCATTTCTTCGGAAATGGCTCCACTCTTGTAGAGAAGAGGGAGATGCAATTTTTTTCCAATAAAAATACTATATTTTAACCCATCGAAAAGAATATTATTCTCGGTTTTAGAAAAGCGGGTGATTACCCCGCAATACCATAGTTTAGAAATATTGTCTAGGAGAGGCATATAGGTGAGTAATCATGGTATGCATGTGATTTCTTGTATTCCACCCCAAAAGAAAACTCAAGAACATAAAATAGAGATTACACATTTGTACAAAATCCTTTGAAAGGAGGCATCTGGTCATGGTGCTTGTGCGTGAGGAAAGAGAATGTGTATCAATGATAAAATCGGTATTGGTGTGGATGCTATTAGAGTTATTGAAAACAAGTATTATGTTTGAAAGAAGAGAAAAATGGATATAGCCTAGCAATCCATGAGAAATGTAGGAATTAATAGCATGCTTCTTTCTTCCAATGTGATTAGGGAATACCATGACCTCTAGTCAAATTTCACCATGCCTTACTTCTTTCCATGGAAAAGTATGTGGAAGATGGAAGAAGTGAGAGGAAAAGTATTGGAGTGTGATTGATGGATGATTGGAAGGAAAATAAAGGCATTTATAGCTAAAAAGAGTTGTAGGTATTGGATGTATGCCTTTTATAATATTTTATTTTCTAAAGGCACGGAGGAAAGTCACAAGTTATGTATGAAGGTGCCTCTTAAAACATGGTTAGATTATTGGATCAATTGAAGTTTGTTAGCATTTTGAGTGATATTGATAGAGAACAAACTAGTTTGTTGTAATATTTTTGGCATTTGTAAAAGAAACATATTGAACACAATGAACTAATGTGACGAGTGAAAGATTAGTTGGAATTGTCTAGTATGAGATAAACTTAATGATGCAAACAAATATTCTTAGTATATTTAAGTCTCTAGAAAAAGATAAAACACACCAATATAATATTAAACCATTCTAATAAACCAACCATTTTATATGGTACATTATATTTCTTAACTTGATAATATCATAAAAAATAAATGACCTGGTCCTTTTAAACTCTATCATATTCATGAGCAAATAATAATAATAATTAAAGAGAAATTAAAACGTTAATATCAAAGCAATATTTTAATTATATATATAAGGAGGTGAGGGGTGATGTTGGTGAATTTTGATTTCAAACTCAACGGCCACATTTCAAATTTTCATAAAAGCTCTGAACCGCCTCACCCGGTGCCAGCCTGTCAGATTCCAAAATCTTTAACCATACGAAATGAAATCACTAAAACATAAATATCCAGGGTGCGGCATTAGGGAGGTTGTAAAGGTGAAGCGAGGCGAGGATGGGCATTCCGTCCTTATGACAGGAAATGAATGCGCAGAGGAGCCAGGCATGTGGGCGTTGTTTTCTAGCTTCCCTTAGCTTCCCTGATTATGCCTTTACATTTGGTATTGTTTCATCAAAATGCTAACGGTGGAGCTTCACAATCCGGCGATCCATACCAGTGCGTAGAATTTAATTTGTGAGTTGCCTGAGCGAGAGAAGAAATCAGATTTGTTAGATGTTTTTACCCGTTTTCTGGTTTGTTTTTTGCTGTTTTTCCAGCATGGCCATGCTTAATTGAATAATTGTTACTGTGTCTGTCTTTGGGTTTTTGTTTTTTTTTGTTTTTCTGTTTTTTCCTTTTATTTTAGAATTTTTATTTTGGCTTGGTTTTGGTTTTCTCTTTTCAGTTTGGATGGAGAGGTAGAGGAGATTAGATCTAGTTGGTTTGGGTTAGGAGGGAGAGGAGTTTAGGTCTAGTTGGTTGGGGTTAGGAGGCAAGATAATGCTAAAGAGAAGAGAAAAGGACATGGGATCCCACTCGGACAAGGTATGCACCCTCTTATTTTTCATTTGTATTTTAAGATGGTTTTGTAATGGATCATCTGAATTATTTAAATTAATTGTGTGTGTGCTTGGATCATTTTATTATACACATTTGTTTTCCCAATACTCCTTGTTTTGGCTTTGTGTTTGGAGTAAAAAGATATAATTATGGATTGCTATGGGTTTTTTCTATTGCATGTGAGAATCTAAATTATGGCTTCCCTAATTAACAATTTATTCATAAATAAAACTGACCGGGTTTAAGTGCATTATAGTTTTCCCTTGTATTCTAAGGCGATGTAAAGATAAACCCAATTTAAAGATCCATGATCTCTGATGCCTTGGATTTTTAAGTCTGTATTTAAGAGCTGTCAATGTTCTTGGATAGTTACAAGTTTATTTTCTTTTATAATGTTCGTTTTTAATAGAGCAGAGTTATGTTTTTCAGCATGCGTTTGTTTTGTTTTTGCTTTTAAAGAAACCCGATAAATTTTAAATCAATGAAAACCTTTTAAAAAAATTGGGGTTTATGAGGATTCGTTCAAAGATATGGTCTCACACAACCCTATCTGGCATAGCTATGGAAACAAACTTTTGCGTGAGGGTCAGCTGTTCTGGTTTTTGTTTTGTGCTTGTCTCTGCTACCCCGTAAGGTAATCGGCGCTGCAATAACTTCCTCTGCCCTGCCCAGTGCTGCTCACGGTTTTGTCAGAGGGACAACGCTTTCTCTGGGGCAATAGGTCTTGTGATTTGTGCTAATGAGTAGTTTAGGGTAGGCACTTTTATTTTGTCAAAGGTTGAAGCGAAATTACAGCCTCTTTGTTTGAAATCAATCTCTTGAAAATGGTGTCATACAGGTTCAACATTCTTTATTCTCTTTTGATCAGTATACTATGAACATTTTTGTGAGGTAGCCCATATAAGTGTATTTTCTATTTCTGAACAATTTTGTGGAGGTAGCGCATATTAGTGTCATTTTTTGTGATGTAGCCCATATAAACTTGTTTTTTATTTCAGTTTGTGAGATTACAGCCTAACCAATGTAATTGAAATGGCAGTGACATCTAAGGAAGTTCATGTCAACTGAATAAAATTAAAACTATAACAATTACAACAGGGCAGTAGATCAAAATTCTTTGGAAAGGGAATAGAGGATGTTCATGTCAACTGAATTAAATTAAAACCATAATAATATTTACCGCTGTCTTTAAGAGGCAGTAGATCAAAATGCTTTGGAAAGGGAATAGAGTAAATTCCAATTGCAAAACATATGCCAACAAATATTTCTGCTATGTTGTGACTTTGAAGTATGAGGTGTAGATGTGTGCGGCCTGCTATTCTTAGGGGGCTTGCCTTTAGGTTGCTGATATTGTGTGAGAAAAGAGGGGATATTTAGTTGTTCAAGACTTTCTATTACCATGCATAACAATATATATTATAGTCTATTACTTTTGATTTCATGCAAAATGCCTTGGGAAATTTATAAAATCCAAATTTCTATTCTGTGGCCCATTTATTTATTTTGAATTGGATTTGAAAGAATATATAATTAATTGTATTTTGTATTTATTGTATCAAGATAAAATGGTTGTTAAACATTTAACCTTCTTATAATATGAAACAGGTGGACTCAGGAGGAGAGCACACATGGAATATTGTTTAACAAAAGAGTAACATATTTTTGGTGAGTTGGAAGGTGAGAAGGAAGTTCTGCACAAGAATGTAATCAATTCATGATATAGACCAACAGAACAACAGTTAGGTTTGAGAGAATATTTAGGTAATTGTTTTTGTTTTTATTAATGCACACTAAAATTGCTACTAAATATTTAATTCTCTTGTGATATGAAATAGGTATATGGAAAATGTTCTTTACAAGACTAAGGTATTGTGCCAGACAAGGTACATGGATAGGGGAGGTTGATGGAAGGTCCAAATCATATAGGAGTAGCAAGTAGACGATGTGTAGTTGGTTAATACAATTATATTATTGTTGATGTATAGATATATATAGATATATAGTCAAGCATTTTCTTTTTGAGAGGGGCTTGCCCCTTCTCCCATCCTTCATGGATAGCCATGATCCAAGCTGCATGGAAAGGAGTGTTCGGTGTTTATTGTGTTTTACATGCTTGTTTAGTATTATTAATTTCTAGTGCCTCATTTTGAGATTCAATTTAAATTTATTCTGCCATATTTATAATAACAAATTTTTAAAATGATTATTTTGTACATTAAATAAATTCTTTTACTTTTTTATAATTAGATTTTTTTTATAATAATTTATAATAAATTGCTAACAAATATTACCTTGAAATTTTTAAACTGCACTATTTATTAAAAACTTTTGATAATATTAATATTCAACCTCACATTCTAAATTTAATTTGCATTTAAAGGGCCTTTGATTTATTTTAAATTCCATTCAAAAATTTAAATCTTAGCAAATTAACTATAACAATTGTAAAATTACATTTAAAAATTTCCATGTTTGATAAATTTGCAATTGCATTTTTAATAGAAACTAATCTTCAAAGTGCTAAAATCTATACAACAACATTTTTACATGGCAACCACATTTATGAAAATCACATTTAAAAATTTCAATGTTTGATGAGTTGGACACTTGTACTATTAAATTTTGAATTCCACTACTTAAAATTTGATGCTTATAAACACATTTACATACTCAGATGACATTCATTTGTGAACTTTATCGAACCTAAAATCTGATATATTTAATAAACGAAGCTTAAATCTAATATTATAAACACAAGCTGAAATCTATATATTTGTGTTGTGTTGTATCCTCTTAATGTCAAAAAGTTATGTTGTTGTTGTTGTGTTTGTGTGTGTAAGGTGATACACAACACTCTGTGTTTAAGTTGATTTAACTATTCAAAAATTGATTTCAACTTCTAGAAAAAACTTGTACATCTTGATTTTCTAGAAATTTAGATTAACTTGTGTAACTATGCTTGAACAAAAGTGTCATATTTTGGTGGCTTAAACCAAAATACAATGGAAGGTTGTATATGAACTCCTCTTGCCTATAAGCAGCCAAATGTTTCTCACACAACTTTATTTCTTTTGCAACAACCAAGAGAAATAGATGTCAGTGTCATGAAGCCTATAAAAAGGCTTGTGAACTCAATTTTAAGCTACCTCAAGTGGTTGGGCTCAGCCGAAGTGGCCAAGCATATACCATGAAGTTAAGATGAGTCACAACTCATCCATGTAGTTGTTTTTTGGTTATTGGTTACTTATTTCCATTTCATATCATTTTTTATTCCTAACAATCAATGTTAACGCATAGGTTTCTTTGAGAGAGAGATTGTGAAAGTTGTAAGATGGGGAATTTTTTTGTCTACTATTTTTGTGTACCAGGAATATACTGTTGCTAGTTGCAAATTGTCCAGACTCCAAATCTTGGAAGAAAGCTGCAACTGTTATGTTTTTTGCGTGTTGCTGAGATCATGAAGGTGCTGCAAAAGCTTGAGTTTAGATATGCTTCTATATATATCATATTTGTAACTATGAGAAACGAGTGTCGAGTCACTTTATTCTGGATGTTATAGTTCAATCTTTTTTTTTTATTGTTAGAGTTTCCCATTTAGCTATAATATAATGATATTGGAAGTATCAATATCTATACCTTACTTATATATGAAGTTGTAGAGTTAGTACAAAAGCTTAATGGAGTGACCTCTAGCAAGCTAGATTAACATTAACCGATAACCCTAGTAAGCAATCATAGTTTTTCTACTGCCTCACGTTTTGGACACATGATGAGGCTAACCTTGATGTTGCACAACATTCAAATACTTCTTGTACCTGAATTGAAATGATGTAAGGTTGCATTTGCTACATCATTAATTGTACCTAACATCGTCAAGTTTTTGGACCAAATTAGAAAGGCTAACCTTACACAAGTTATTTAAGCATACATTTTGTACAGTCATTTGTTTGATTGCTAGGGTTGCCCATTTGGCTAAAATCGAGTGTAGATAATGGAAGTTTAAATATCTAAATTGTACATTTATCTAACATTATAAATTTAGAATAGATTATGAATGGAATGAGTTCTCGCAAACAGGACCGACATTAGGTGATAACCCTAATAAGAAAACATAGTTTCTTTGATTGGCTCGTGTTTTGGGCACATGATGATGTTAATATTGATGTTGTTGTACAACACTCAAATACTTGTTGTACTTGAATTGAAATGATATAATGTTTGAAGGGATGCATGATCAGTTTTACCCGACACCCTAGAGTTTTTGGTCAAATTTGTAATGCCTAGCCTTGGGCAAGTTATTTAAGCATACATTTTGTAACACATGGAGTCCTCCCTCTCATGCAAGGAGAGCATGTAGGATCAATTTTTGGAATGAACCACTTGGATAGGTAGCACAGTCGCAGTTACTCATATGTTGACCCAATGTTGTTGGAGATGTTCAATATTCTATTAAGGGGCAAATGTGTGAAGCAATCTCAAAAAGTGTGATAGTTGAGACCAAGTCATGGCTAAGGAATCTAACATGCAAATGAAAAGATTTCCCTTGTAACTCGTGAGTACAATGGTTACCACCCACGTATCTCAATAGATAGATTTCCTTTTATATGGACATCAAAGATCATATTTCTATAGGTACAAAAGGAAGGAGCAAGTAATCCCATGAAAGAACGAAAAACTAAAGATGAGAAGACAACAAATGAATAAATAGAAGATTGGAAAAGAAGATAAAAATTAAGGAACCGTATTGTAAATGCTTAGCAACATGATTAAGGGGGAGTGTTGGAATATTATAATTACACTAGTAATGGATCTACAAAGCTTTATATCTAGTTTTATTAGGTGTTTTCTAACTATTATACATTTTGGATATTTTGGTCAGAATTTGACGAAACATTTTTTTGTCAAATTATGATATTTTGTATTTAAAATGTGTTTTTGACTACATATATGGATTCATCACCTTGAAAAACACTAAGGCACTCAAAGTGCAGAGAGTTCACAATAAGTGTATCATTAGTGCAGTGAAGACCACGATCCATGATCAGAGTTTGTTGATGTTTTTCAACATTAAGGCATTCAACAAAGTTGTGTATTTGCACGATAAAATCCCACACCAGATTCTGGAAGATGAGACACTAGAGGAAGCATTCACAGGAAATAAACCTAAGATAAGACATCTCTAGATATATGGTTTTCAAATATATACCCACATAACTCTCGAAAAAGATAACAAAGTTGTAACCATCAATTGAGAGGAGCATCATGGTGGGATATTACAAGGATTCAAAGGCTTATAGAATCTTCCTGATAGATCGACAGAAGACAATGATGAGTGAAGGTGTCAAGTTCGAGGAGAACTTGGCATCTAGGAAATCTTAGGACCAACCAATAGTTGTAGAGGGGCCTCAAGAGGAGAAACCAAAGGAGGAGCCAAGATTATAAATTTCCAATAGCGGAGAAATATAAGTCCAGATTTGGTAATCTTGAGTTATCTAACAAAAAGGGAGTAAACTACGAGGAGATGCTTGCTCCTGAAGGTACTTACTCCTCTATTCACGTAGTTCTTTCAATAGCTTTGAGATGGGATGGGGCATCCATTAGATGGACACTCAACCCTAAGGCCCTAACATCCTCCCTCACTTCAAAGATGTTGTCGTCCTCAAAAGCAAACACCCCTGGTAATCCATCCATCACCAAGGTGTTGCATCCTCAAGAACATTGTCCATCAAACTGACATCTCATGCAATCGAACAACCTCATATAAAACTGCATGAATCATATGTTGAATGATCATTTTCTAACACTACATCAATCATGTGAACTTGCAAATGCTCTCATAAGAATGCCATGTGTTGGATCCCCTTGGGTCATTAGCTAATCAGGGAGCTAATCTGATGGTAGTGCCAACTCCACAAGAACTCATGCCATCCAAACAAGTGCAAACACATCACATCCCAATGTCGTCCCAAACATCTCTACACATATCCATCATCTCAAATATTCTCATCAAGAAGTACCTCTCCTAAGTACTCCACATATCTTTATCCTCGCCACCCTAAACAATTGCCGATAAGCCCATCAATAAGAGCTCACTTAAAAGATGAAGTCTAGTAGTCCTGAGGAATACCTCTCCACACTCCATATCTGACTCTAAATTCAAATATAGTGTCAAAATTTGAGATGAAGGATATTAGGTCAACGCATTACTTTCTAGGACTTGAGGTTTAGCAGCAGCCAAGCGAGATCCTCCTCGCACAAGGAAAGTACAGTCTAGAGATGCTAAATTCATTCAAGATGGAGCATAGCATAACGAGGGACACTCTAATGCTGACCAATCTAAAGAATATTGGGGACTAAACATCTATGTCTGCTATTACAATCACAATTCCAATCCCTCAACTACTATTCTCATCCAAGTCATGCACAAAACCTCCTCTCCAACTTTTGTTGATTTGGTTTTCTTCTCTTCTTTATCCATGAGGGTAGAGCGAAGCTCAAATTCTGCCTACCCTCCTTCATGGCTCAGAATTGTGACACAGTTCTAAGTTGCATACTGCTCGTCTTGCCTTGCCCTACGAACTTGCCACCCAAGTCTTGCTTCTTGCCTTCCAACTCAATTACACGGCTCTCAATATATATGTGTCATATAAGATAGTGAAAGGACTTGTCCCTTCCAATCGACATCTCTCTTTGATTGGCCGACACTTCATATCTCACTAGCCAACACTACAAATACTTGTGCTGACTTCCTTTCTCATGAAGTCGACCCATTCATGGTTAAATCTCCAATGTGGGGATGTGTAGGTTCGATTAGCTTGAACTTGCCTACTCAATCCATCATACAGGAAACCTCAAATTTGGGCGAGCGCTCAACACTTGAGCCAACTTATCCCCACTCAACTCATTGCACTCGGGCGCACTCGTCTCAACTGTCTCATTTGATCATGCGCACGCTCATCTCAACTCACTTGACTAAGAAACCCCAAAATGTCACACAATTGTTGCAAATCATGCTATGCCTATCTAGTATTGCTACTTGACTAGCCAAACTTGTGGTGCTTGTGGGCGCTCAACCTTAAGGCCCTAACATCCCCCCCCCCCAACTTCAAAGATGTTTTCGTCCTAAAAAATGAACACCCCTGACAATCCATCCATCACCAAGGTGTTGCATTCTCAAGAAGATTGTCCATCAAACTAACATCTCATGCAGTCGATGATCCAAAATGGATTTTGGATAAATTCCTAAGTCAAGGTGTTCCTCACAGAGTAAAAATGAAAGTCCAAGGAAGTTCCTGGAAATAGCCCCATTGCAGAGTTCTTCTCCTCTTGAATCCACTGCAACTTCAATGGGAAAAAATGGACTTAGGATGCAAAAGTTATCGCTTAAGGAAGATGCCCTTTGTTCCTTAGAAAAAGAGGAAAAATCCTTTAAAAAGGAAAAAAAAAAAACCCCTTCAAAAGGGAAAATCACTTCGAACCGGGGAAAAAGAGCAGATTAAGTGAAAAAGGGAAGCCACCCTCGATCGTCGATCCCCGACATAATGGGTCGGAGGAAGGCACATGTGATATAACATAGGGATCGGGCTGAGCGATATGCCGATCCCCGATATCGGCAGATCGAAATCGGCAATGCCACGAGGCAAAGGTGCGACCTCGCAATGCGCGATATGCCAATCGCCAATATTGGCAGATCGCAATCGGTGTCGGCATCAGTCATGCCATATGGGAACCCCAAGCCCATGCGATACGCGATTGCGATATCGCAATATCGCGTTGGGGTCATAATAATAAGCGGGCCACATATATATGCACCAATGTGATGCGATGGACCCGAAAGGGTTTTGTAAATGCCAATACATAATATTTCAAGTCCATCTAAAAGCCATTTTACGGATTTTAATGTTTTAATGTATTTTTATAAATGGAAAAGAAAATCATGAAACATGGGCATGGCAACTTGCAATAGCGATTTTAGGAAGACCCGATAGAAATATAAGGCAGAATTCAGGATATTTGAAGTCCGATAAACAACAAAGTGACGAGTTTTCCTGTGTTTTAGCATATTTTCTGTGAAAACAAAGAACAATATTCTTTGGGATTTTAAGGGCACAAAGGTCGGGATGCCAATGAGCCCGAGAAGGGGAAACGAACAGGCAACGACAATTGGCTTTAATAGCCTTGAATGTCAGAGATAGAAGGGAGTTGTTGTTGGTTGTTGGGAGTTTGTTGTTGAAAGTGAAGCCAAAGCAGGAAGCTAAGGTGAAAGGGAGCAGCACAAAAAGGTAGCAGCAGAAAGAGAAAGTAGAAGCGCGCACAGAAAAAAGAGTCACTTGGAGTTCAAGTGAAAAGCCAAGAGGGTTGTAAATTGATAGAGAGAAGAAAGGAACCAAAGCCGAAGAGCCAGAGCCAGAGCTAAAGAGCCAGAGTCAGAGCCAAGAGCCAAAACTAAGAGCCAAGAGCAAAGAGCCAAAGCTTCAAGAGCCAGGGGATAAAATGGTGTCTAAACCCACTATTTCTGTGTCAAACAGGAGGAGTTGAGCCAAGAGCTTGTAAAAGGGACTTATACCATAATCCCAAAGAGCCTAGTTGAGTTGACTAGAGCTCACGAAGATGTAGCCCAAGAGTTGTGGTTCAACTCCTAATTAAATTGCTATTTCTGTGTGATTGTTTATTGCTGCATTATTTACTGTTATATGTATTTATATATCAGTTTCAGCACATTAATTTACAACACCTGAACAATTTAAGACAAACATAAGCATACACCCAAATTTTCAAGCACATATTTAATTCCACACAAGTTAATCATTAAGACTTTGGAAAATTTAAAGCTTTGAAGTGGGAGAGGCTCTTGTAAGTTAGACAAGAAGCCTAAGAGCCCCATTTTCAGATCAGATGGTATCAAGCTTAAGTTTGATTAACCACACCTTCAAAGAAGGCTATATC
Organism: Pinus taeda; assembly: GCA_000404065.3. NCBI lineage: Eukaryota > Viridiplantae > Streptophyta > Pinopsida > Pinales > Pinaceae > Pinus > Pinus taeda. The sequence continues at coordinate 19,688 of APFE030553432.1, forward strand.
AGAATGCTTGATTGACAAAGCAAAGACTGCTTGTCTGAAAGGTGTTTGAACAGCAAGACGCTGATTGTATGCTTGTTTTGCAGACTGACTATTTTCTGAGTTTGCAGAGGTAAAGGGAAAGCTACTAATATCCGAGTCCAGGAAGGATAAATAGGAAGAAGGGCTGAAGGCATTCTTCTATCCCAAGGGACCTCAAGGCAATCCTTGGAGCACAAGAGGTTTGTTGCAAAAGGTTGCTTAAATAAGCTCTTTATTTATCTTGTTGAAGTTCTTTTGTTCATTGGCATAATGACAACTTCTACAAGTGAGTCCTCGAATTCTTCTTTCTTCATTATAAGACTCTTTGATAAAGATATGAAGCAAGACTTGTCCACCATGATGGGTATGGTGAGAAAAATGTATGGGGATGGAAGAAAGAGCAGCATACTTAGAGAGCAGTTGAATTCCATGAAGGAAGAGAAGCAATTGCTTTCTGACAAATTGCAGAAAATGGAGAGGCAACTTCATATTGCAAATATGAACCTGGAAAGGATGTATGAGTTGGAGACACAGCTCTTTGTTGCCAAAGAAGCCTTAATCAAGTATCAGTTTGAAGAAGAGATAAACCATTCCAGTTTGTCTTCAAATTCTTCTAAGAATGCTTATATTGGGTATTTTGAAAAACATACTAGAGGCATAGGTTCCAAGCTAATGTCCAAGATGGGCTATGAAGGAAAGGGCTTGGGAAAGCATGCACAAGGTATTGTTGAGCCAATAATTGTTGAAGGAAGGCCTAAGTATTTGGGTCTTGGCTATGGACAGTCGTATGGAGAGAGTTTCAAAGCTGCCATGAAGGCCATTGAAACAACTCCAAGAAGGGGTTGCATTGTAGAGTGTGAAGATTGTGTTCAGGGGTAATGCAATGGCTTGAAACATCACTTGCAGGATGCAAGTGTTCAAAAGCACATACTTGAACCAGAGAGTTGTGGAAACTTGAATAACCTTGAAGAGATTGATGGGGTTACAAAGGGAGCCACTTCTTCAGTTGCTTCACCTCCTCATGAAAGCAATAAAGGTAAAAGAGGCAGGTATAAATCTAGTTCTAAACATATTCATTCTGATTTTGCAAAGCATGAAAAATTTCCTCATAAGCATAGGAAAAGAATTGCATGTTCTCCTTTTGTGGTTTGGATAACCATCATGTTTCTAGATGTTGGAAGAAAATGGCCACATATAGGAAACTTTTGAAGGAAAAGAAGCAAAGAGCCAATGGTCCATTGGACAAGGTAAATCATGCTGTCAAGAGGATGTATATGTGTTGCAATTACTGCCATAAGCAAGGGTGTATTGTTGAAAGGTGTTGGACTCTGAATCCAGCAATGCTTCCACAAAAGCTGAAGAAAGTGGAAAGAGAAGATGGCAGAAATGGAAAGGAAGTTTCCATGGATGATGTGCTTCAGAATGATTCACATGTTGACGCTGATGTGCAAACAAAGGAAAAACCTTTGAGCTGGATTGGTAAGAAATGGTTAGAGTTCTTTTCCAATGAAGGGTTGCATGTCTATTGATGCATCTATTTGCATTTCTTGTTGAGGAGATGCAAGTTGCAGGTTTCTTCTCTCTAATTATTTTTGTCAGATACTTGCTTGTACAATTGGCAATAAATAGTGTCTCAGAGGACTGGCAGGTATTTGTCTATAGTATCTTGGGTAGAGATACCTTGCAAAGGTGGGACAAGACGTGGTCTGATTTGCAGCAGCAATAGTTCAGGCGGGCTCTGTTAAAGAGTACCATCAGTGACAGCAGCAACAAGAGCATGAAGAATGAGGAGGAGAATGTGGCCCTAGCATCTAAGGGTTCCAATTAGGGGCAAGAGGAGCAGAAGAAAAAGAAGTACTTGTCAAAGGTTAAGTGCTTCAGGTGTTGTGAGTTTGATCACTACAATACACAATGTCCTCTAAGGAAGAAGGACAAGCAGGAAAAGCAAGACTTGCAGGTAGCCTCCGCGGAAATAGAAAAGTTTTCCTCTAGGTTAGAGGAAGAGATGTGAAAATTTCAACCTAAAATCCTATTATAGTGACTAGAATTAATTCTTCTGAAATCTTCACAAATAAAACTTCGGAAAATAATAGAGTTGGAAACTGCGAAAATCTAGCGCACACATAAAAATGACATCTTTGTTTTTGGATAGATGTCCCCGCAAAAACCAAATTTGGGAAAACTAGTGCAAGAGCTTAGGGTTTTATTATTGTTCAGCAATGAGAAATCCTAAGTAGAACTGGATTCTGAAATATGACAATCCTACAAAGGAAAATACTAGCAAAAATCTAGTGAGGAATTTTCCTCACACAACAGGTATCCGGGTCTCACTGCAGCTCCAAGTGAGTTGTCCAAACTATCTCTGCACAACACTGCATCACCATAGCAAAATCACTTCCCACACATAGCCTGCATTAGCTACCAATCAAGTCATCCTATCAGCAACTAGCTGAGAAACTGTCTCTCCGGCCATTTGGAACACTTTCCCGACCTTTGGAACTGAAACTCAACATCTCTCTAGCAACATTGAACTACCCTCTAGAGGCTTTTGCGCAACCCTTGCATCAGCCTCATTGTGGTTCTTCTACCTCCCACTAGATCTGGAAATATTTTTACAGCCTCACGGTTCCTGCCCCTCACTGTCTCTGCTTCGATCTCTAGCTCTCCAACAACTGTTGTTACTCTTTGGAAATTGAACTACTGGTGTATCTTCTCCAAGTGCCCATCAACTTCTTCTTATAATCCTCTGTTGGAGCACCAATGACCAAAATTAAAACTTAATCAAGGTCCAAGATCATATTGGAGTCGATCCGTGAAAGTTTCTAGATGATTCGCACCTTGACTTAATTAATTTTGATTAAAACCAATTATCCTAAGTTTAAACTTAGGAAACATTGAAAATAGGTTAATAATCTAATTAAGTCATTTCTTGGTGAAATTTCCAAGAACGATTTATGGGTCATGGAGATCTCATGTATTCTAGCCTCTCCACCAAATTTTGTGGCTAAAACACATCCAATGCTACAAAAACTAACAAGAGTTTCCTATTTTCGCAGATATACCTCTAGGTGTGAGGTGGGGTGATTTGGTGTTGTAGCCCCAGAGAGCTACAAAGATCGGCAAAGTCCATTGAGGAGTCCACCTCATGGATCATTACCTCGCTACTGGGGCCCATAGTATTCAGTAGCAAGATGAATCAGTGTTCGAGATGCAATCAGGATTCCAAAGTGACAGTTTCAGACTAGCAACAATCAGATACTGAGGAGCCGAGTGCAGTGTTGACAACAAAGCAGGCGGATCAGTGCACAGTTGGCAGCAACGCAAATTCCTTAGTGACAGTGTAGAGGCTAGTAGCAGTTAGGACCCAAGAAGCAGATGCATCGTACTGAACACAATTGATTCAGTGTTTCAAATGCTTATCATTTGCAGCAACAACATATGAGAGGGAGTTGCAGTGTAGATGCAGAGTTGGTAGTAGTATGGCAATGTCAGCAGCGCACAGATGCAAAATCAAAGTTGCACAGTGGTTGGTGGGCAGCGCCAACATGACAAAGGATGATAGAGAGACAATGTTGTGGCAAGGTGTGCAACACTAGAATACAATCTCTCTAAGAGAGAGTGTTACTTTTTGTAGCATCAAATGTGTTCTAGTCACGAAACTTGGTGGAGAGACTAGATTGCATGAGATCTCCAAATCCCAGAAATTATTTTTGGAAATTCCACATAGAGATGGCTTAATTAGATTATTAACTTTTTTTTTTTTTATGTTTCCTGTTGTCACCGAGATTGTACAGGCACCGCGACAACTACTCAGGGCAAGGGTTCAAACTCTGATCCCTGCCCACTCTGTTCTAGTTGTCTCCCAACAACAGGCTATGGGGGGTCGTTCCTATGGAAATGAAGTGAAAGACAAATTGGGAACCAACTTATCTGGGAGACACAGTTGAGTAGCCTACCTACTTGGTTATGTTAAGGCAGATACAAGATTGGATTTACTATTGTGATCAGAGTGCCTTATGGAGTCAAATTCTTATCTACAAATTATATGCCAAGTAACTAGATAGACAACTGCTGCCTAGGTACTTGTGCAAAGGATGTGAGTAATTCTTGGGCTAGGATTTGTTTGTGTGAAGTAATTTAGTTATGGTTATTCTTCGAAATAAGTACTTATTAATTAAAATTAAGGGGCAATCTTTAAACACAAGATAACGTGTCAAGCTAACAAATGCTAAAATAAACAAGAAATACCAATAATATAATGAACCGCCAAAAGATAAACGTATCTAAGAATGAGAGGGATTCCCTTGGAAATGGTTTACTATAGATATTCACAATAGGCAAGCACCTAGGACATAAATTATATACCATGAACAATTAGGGCCAAAGGTCTTCTAGAGACAATGTTAACTTGATGAAATTTCTCAAGAAAGATGACTATATTGCTTAGCTAATCAAGTTCAAATAAAGTTAGCAAGCTAGATCCCAAAGTGACAAGATGTTAGCATAATAGGGATCATTTCGCAATCTGTGATTAATGCCAATGTATACCCAGACACACAAAAAAAACACCCAAGGTACTAAATGCTTTTAGAGTGTGTTCTCAATGCAGAACTTGAAGGTTAGGATGTCGAACCAATAGAAACTTGGTCCAATATAACCATGACAAATGATATCAATATAGAACAACAATAATGAACCTTTTGTGTGCCACTTGAGTTTCAATGACTTCGAATGATTATTTTGGGATAGCAGTAAATAAATCAATGTTAAAATTAAGCACCTCATATAAATGTAGACAGTGAATACTTATGATACACGAATGCAATTGATGAGTTGTGTGGGGTAGTACAAGATGACCATAACAGTCCTCTAAGTTGATGATATGCCAAACAATAAGAGACCCAACAAGACACGCTCCTGCAAGAGTGCAATGGAATTGTCAAAATAATATTTAAGATCAGTTCACTGTCAAGCCTAAACATTTCTTAGCCACTGTAACTTGTATAAGTGACAGAGAATAATTTAACTCGAAGGCTTCCAGACCATAGTACATCAGAACTCAAAATAGTTAGATGCTTATGATAGTTATCAATGATGGAGTAAACCAACTTTTGTAACGAATTGTGACATCGAAGAGATTACCAATAACAAATACACCCAAAACAGTGCTAATTGAATATTATCTCTCTATATGAGAATGCAAACAGTGAGAAAAAGTTTTCGATGAATACAATCATGTAAGATATGAAGGAGACAACCCTGTTAAGTTCATTTATTCACATAGTTTGTCACCAATCGTGTTAAGTACCAAATGCAAAGCCAATGTAAAAGGATGTGGGAATATTTTATAGGAGTCAAATGTCTCTTACTGTTTAGGAAATGCAGTCCTCAGTATGCCTTCAGAAAATATGACAGTCATTTAAACATTAACAAACAGTGGATGCAATGAACCTTTTCACTTGTTAAGGAGATTGCTAATAGATTTATGCCAACTATAAGCAAAGGTCTTAATGCTGGAACAAAAAGTAAGGAACAAAGAGTTAGACTACAAAGCAGTGGCGCAAGGCCGAGAAGAACACTTGTCCAAATTTTTCTTAAAGGTGAGCCACTTGTGGACACAAACAAGCCTACTATCTCTGCAACAAACACCCAAGGATCAGCCCAGAACTTCAGTGATACTCACAGAGACAAATAGAGGCAACTGGGATAATAATGATGCCAACGCAGTGATGAAAGGAGGCCAAATCTGGCTAGCGTTGAGAGAAGGCAGGCCCTAGAAGCCACTACAGGTGGTAAGGAGGGTTGCCAAATAGGAAAAGGGGCACTAGAAAAAAAGGAGACGAGGACAGAGGTGGAGGAGAGGGCCACGATTTTTAGGGAAGGACGAGTAAGGGCACAACAGAGGAGCTACAACCTTAAAGGCTTGATGTCAGAAGCTAAGGTAGGTTGTCGTAAGGCAGCATAAGGATAAGGAAGGCTGCTGAGGAGGGATAATGGAAGGTGAAGCAAGGAGAGAGGCCCTTGGGGCCACGACAAGCTTGAAGAAGGGCTCACAAAGATGGGAAGGCAAGGAAAAAAAGGGGGAGCGGAGGGAGAAAGGGGATAGGGAAGGCAGCGGAGAGGAGAGGGAGGTTCAGAAAGACGGTTGGAGATGGAAAGAGGGGCAACGGGAGAAATAATGGTTGTAGCAGAGGAGGATAGGGAATAGGTAGGGAATAAAGGAGAAATAAACGAAGAGAAGGCAAGGGAAAGGCCTGCATTGAGGAAAGTAGGCAAGGGAGGGGCAAGAGGAAGGTTAACGGAAGGTTGAGGGAGATGGACAAAAAGACAAAGAGCCACACTGGGCCAACAGAGCCTAAAAATCCCAAAACCCTTGCTGGATTTCACTTTTTGTTCCAGATTTCAAAATTTTGCCCCAAATGCCACAGCAAATGTCCTCTTGGAGGATAGGAAACAGGTAGGGAGTAAAGGAGAAATAAATGAAGAGAAGGCAAGGTAAAGGCCTGTGTTGAGGAAAGGGGGCAAGGGAGGGGGAAGAGGAAGGCTAACTAAAGGTTGAGGGAGATGGATGAAAAGACAAGGAGCCACACTGGGCCAACAGAGCCTAAAAATCCCAAAACCCTTGCTGGATTTCACTTCTTGTTCCAGATTTCAAAATTTTTCCCCAAATGCCACAAAAAATTTCCTCTTGGGCTTGAACACTGAACTTGGAGAGAAGGTGGTGGATTTTGCCTTCCTAGGCCTAGATCCACCATTAGAGATACCACAAAAGTATTCCAAGGACTGAATATCTTGAAACCTTCAAAATTCTTCAGACTTAACTTGCACAAATAAAATTACAAGACCCCAAAACCCCAATACATACAAAAAAATTAAAATCCCCAAAACCCCAGTTAGAAATAATAATTTACAAAATTAATCTACAAATTTACTTACAAAATCCACAAATCTACAAAGGTTTTAAAATTTTAAATTTTTGAAAAATTAATTTTAGGGTCATTTCTATGATGAATGGCAAGAAAAAAACTTTAGAAACCCCAATGTACACTATAGCCTTGGCAAAGATTTAATCCACCACACAAATATCTGGGAACAAAGCAATAGTAGTTCGTGCCCAAGTTTGTGAACTTGGAGGGGCCAAGGACTGAAGTACCTGCAAACATTACATATTTATCTCAAGACAATTTGTTAATCACATGGGGAATCAAACCCCCTAAGCTTATCCCAAAACAATCAATAGCATGATTTTATCTCCATCTAATGAAAAACAGATCTTACCAATATTCAGCACAACATAGGAAATCCCGTAGTCAATACATACCACAAATCCTGAACATGAACACCTTGAATTGCACCCCAAAGTCTTTATTATAATAGAAAAATAGTTCCCAGTGGGACAATAGTGTTACAAAGACGCTTCAACAACAATTTTCTAGCCAGAGATCCATTGCTAGAGACTCAAATGATTCTCTAATTTATAGATCAATCCTCCAAGTGGAAAAATAATGGCTAGTTTCTTTGATCCTTGTCAATATAATCTTGATCGTTGAAAAAGATTAGATCATCTTTTAATCTTGGCCCTTGATATTTTATTTTATTTTTAAGGAATTTTTGAATTTATCATTCAATTCCATTTTTATTAGCTGAGAAATAATTATTTTGAGCTAATTTCCTCAAAAATTCGAATTTGATTTAACCATCAAGGTCCAAGGGTCCAAATTGTCCTAAAATATACAATATTCCCCTGGTGGAAGACCTTTAAAAATTGATTCCTCCAAGGCCCACAAATTTTTCCACTTGGAGAATTAATTTTCCTAAGATAATTTATTTTGACTCTAATTAATTAATTTTTTGGCTTATGATTAAATTTTATTTTTCCAGAAAAAATTAATTAATTTACATACGAGGGGATTTAATATTTTTTCCACCCTCTAATACATCAGAATTTTACATTTACAACCCTCAAACGGGGAATTACACATTTTCTTAGCCCCTCAAAACACATACCCCATCTAAGGCACAATTTGAGCTAGTAGACCAAGTGATTTGTAATAAAATAATTTATCTAATTAGCTTAAACTATTTCCAAATCACTTTTACATTAGAATCGACTAGAACACTGGGCCTCACCTAAGACTTTTACAAAGAATTCCACCCTAGTTTTGGGGTAAGGTTGGAGGAAAAAACTCTATCAACCATCTATGTTTAAAAACACACGAGTCAGTGAGACAAAAAACCTCTCAGGATGAAACGTTTCTCCAAAATCTTACCCAGGTTGTTACATATATTAAGGTCTTACTAGGATCATTTACATTACATAACATGCATAATAGGTTCACAATGACATGTAAGAATGTTGATAGATGATATGATCTTGTTGAAAAAAAAATTACTTCTACTTCCTTGGAACTTTGACAAATTGAGTGCAACATTTCCCAAGACTAAACTTGGGAAAATTGGTTAATTAATCATATTTAATTAAGTCAAGGTGAGAATCTAGAAATTCACACGAATCAACTCTAATACGATCGTAGCCTTTGATTAAGTTTTAATCTTGATCGTTGGTGCTCCAACAGAGGATTATAAGTCGATGGGCACTTGGAGAACACACCTAAGACACTTATGAAGTTCGATTTCTTTGGTAGATCGATTTTCAAAGAGAAACAACAGTTGTCGGAGAGCCAAAGATCAAAACAGACACAATGAGGGGTAGGGATAGTGATCCGAAGGATGTTTTCCAGATCCAGAGAGGCAGCAGCAGCAAGTGACAGAAGTAATCCATGCAAAAGCAGCGCAAGGACTATGCAATTTTTGAAGCAGAGCAATTTGATTTAGCTGGGGAGTAAGTCAATTTAGCTTCCAGAACCAGGAAAGTCTTCCAGAGGGCCGAAGAGTAACTTCCAACCGCATAGACGGGCTAGATGATGTAATGTTCCTAAGTAGGAATGTAAGTGATATTAAGCAAATAAACTGTGCAACAACATTTAAAAATAAAAAAACACACTAAACATCCATGAAAATGTCGCCAATAAGGAATTGTTGATCCATATTATTAAAAATTGAAAGGCTAGATACAATATAAAATGGAATGGTGCACCTGGGCTTGTCCCAATGAACAAGCAAGACCAACCCCGGGTGGGAAAGTAGCTGAGTTGAAGGCTGCCGAGCTGCTGCACCACTCTGCACTGCACTGCCCCAGTAAACTGCTTCCCTACTGAACTTCGACTCGCTGGGAGGTGCTCAAATACTGCCCAGAAAATTATTTTCTTTTAACCCCGGACTCCTTGGAAAAAACCCAAAAAATCCCACAAGGGAATTAAGCTAGTTTTGAGTTCAGATTTTCGACCCCCTTGGAGCCTCTCCCTAGCTTCAACTCCCAATTTCGACTTACAGGAAACAACCTGCAAATCCCTCTGCAAGCTCCTCCAAAATAATGGTTTTACCTGTGTTATCCAACTCCTAGCTCCTCGGATGGCTCTTGGCCTAGATCAGCTGCTCCCCAAGACCCCACGAATTGTTGTTGGATGACCTCTGCAAAGTCCCTCTATCCAGAAATACGAATGGCTAATGGGCTGGTCTAGCTTGCTGCAAACTCCAGCGAAAATACCTTCACGATGCTACCATTTCAGTCCCCAGATCTCCCAACAAGCAATGAATCCCCTTGTTGACCTACAATTACTCCTGCGTGTTTTCTGGTTGCCCTGGAATACATAGTTCGCTCTTTGCGTTGATGGCTCAAGTGTGTTGTTGTCCCTGACTCCCTGAAACTCCTGTAGAACAACCTCCCTAGGGCGGTCACGGATGGCCCCCCTAAGTAGAGGTTGAATCTCCCACGTGAGAGATTCATGGTTAAACAACCAGTAGACTTGCTAAGCAGCAAAGCATACAAGTGAGTGTTTATTTGCAAATGTAGAAGATGGTCGAAAATGAGAGCTGATCCTCCTTTTATTCCCTTGGGCCTCCTTAGCCTCATGTAAGGCCCCCCACCCACCCATTCGATTTCCCTCCAAGCACATCGAATGGCCAAGTTCGAATTCCCCATGTTGGTGGCCCCCACATTCCACTAGCTACTAAATAAAGTCGAATTTGCCCCATTGTTACTAATTCTAAGTGTGGGGTCCTCCTCCTATGTCAAAATTGTGCCAAAAATGTGTAGCTACACCCTGTGACTAATGTTTGTGAGAAGGGACATGACAATCCTCCCCTCCCAAATGTTGCTTGCCCTCAAGCAACCTCAAAGTTGGGTGCTCCAATATGTGCTCACCTTCCCAAGTGGCATCCTCATCCGACAAGTTCTTCCCGCATACCAAGAACTCCCTGATGGTACTACTCCTCAATCTCCTTTCCCTGCTCCCCAAAATGGCCTCTAGTTCCAACACCAAGTGGCCCTCATCATCCAGCGAGGGTAGATCAACTGCTTGCATCACCTATTGTCCCAACACCTAAGTTGGAATGTAAGTGATATTAAGCAAATAAACTGTGCAACAACATTTAAAAATAAAACACATTAAACATCCATCAAAATGCTGCAAATAAGGAATTGTTGAGCCATATTATTAAAAATTTGCAGGCTAGATACAATATGAAATGGAATGGTGCACCTGGAATTTCCCAATGAACAAGCAAGACCAACCTCACGTGGGAAAATAGCTAAGTTGACGGTTTCCTAGCTACTCCACCACTCGGCACTGTGTTGCCCTAGTAAACTACTTCCCTACTAAACTTCGACTAGTTGGGAGGTGCTCAAAAACTGCCTAGAAAATTGTGTGCTTTTAACCCCGGACTCCTTGGACAAAACCCAAAAAATCCCAGAAGGGAATTTAGCTGGTTTTGAGTTCAGATTTTCGACCCCCTTGGAGCCTCTCCCCAGCTTCGACTGCCAATTTATACTTGCAGGAAATAGCCTACAAATCCCTCTAAAAACTCCTCCAAAATGCTGGTTTTACCTGTGCTATCCAACTCCTAGCTCCCCGGATGGTTGTTTTCCCAGATCAACTGCTCCCCAAGTCCCCACGAATTGTTGTTGGATGACCTCTGCGCAGTCCCTCTGTCCAGAAATACGACTGACTGATGCACTGGTCTAGCTTGCTGCAAACTCCAGCGAAAATGCCTTCACTATGCTGCCCTCTAAGTTCCCAGATCTCCTAGCAAGCAATGAATCCCCTTACTGACCTCCAATTCCTCCTACGTGTTTTCTGGCTGCTCGGGAATACATAGTTCCCTCTCTACATTGATGGCTAAAGTGTGTTGTTGTCCCTGACTCCCCGAAACTCCTGTAGAAAAACCTCCCTAGGGCGGGCACAGATGGTTACCCTAAGTAGAGGTTGACTCTCTCACGTGAGAGGTTCGTGGCTAAACAACCAATAGACTTACTTAGAAACAAAGCGTACAAGTGAGAGTTTTTTTGCAAATGTAGAAGATGGTCGAAAATGAGAGTTGATCCTCCTTTTATTCCCTTGAGCCTCCTTAGCCTCATGTGGGCCCCTCCATCCACCCATTTGATTTCCCTCCAAGCACACTGAATGGCCAAGTTCGAATTCCGCATGTGGGTGGCCCCCACATTCCACTAGCTGCTAAATAAAGTCGAATTTGCCCCATAGTTCCTAAGTCTAAGTGTGGGGTCCTCCTCCTAAGTCAAAATTGTGCAAAAAATGTGTAGCTGCACCCTGTGACTAATGTTTGTGAGAAGGGACATGAAAATCCTCCCCTCCCAAATGTTGCTTGCCCTCAAGCAACCTCAAAGCTGGGTGCTCCAATATGTGCTCACCTTCCCAGGTGGGGCATCCTCATCTGGCAAGTTCTTCCAGCGTACCAAGAACTCGCTGATGGTACTACTACTCAATATCTTTTCCCTGCTCTCCAAAATGGCCTCTGGTTCCAACACCAAGTGGCCCTCATCATCTAGCGAGGGTAGATCAACTGCTGCCATCACTTGTTGTCCTAACACCTTCTTCAGGTAAGAGACATGAAACACATTGTGGATTCTACTTCCACGAAGTAGCTCCAACTCATAAGCCACCTGCCCAACTCGCCTAGTCACCTGGTAGGGCCCATAGAAGTGTGGTTGTAGCTTCTTGGCCCACTTTTGTTTCAACATAGACTGCCTATAAGGCTGCAGCCAGAGCTATAGTAAGTCCCCCTCCTCAAAGTGCCTCTCTGCCCTATACCGATCTGTATAAAGTTTTCGCTGATTTTGAGTTGTCACCAAATTATCCTTGAGACCCTTGAGGATATCTTGGCTCTCTTGGACCCAGTCTTTGGCCTTTGGGGCCCAGCTGTATCCAAAAACAATATCAGCAAAAATCAGTGCATCATATCCATAAAGGGAACGGAAAGTAGTCATACTGATAGACATCTGGTGCAGTGTTGTAGCAGTACTCGCCCAGATGCAACCATCAAATCCACGTCCTTTGCTGACCTGTCACATAGTTCCTCGGGTACCCCTCCAACCTTCGTCTCACCATCCATTTGAGTGTGATAACTGGTGCTAGGATTGAGCCTCGTCCCAACCAACTTGAAGAGTTCCTGCCAAAATCCACCCATGAATTTGTTGTCTCTGTCGCTCACTATGTTCTTAGGGAGCCCATGCAGCCTGAAAACCTCCCAACAGAAAAACTCGGCAACCTGTGCAGCCATGTACCTAGTGCGCATGGCGAAGGAGTGGGAAAATTTGGTCAACCTTTCGACCACTACGTATATGCAACCCTTCCCCTGTATTATGGGGAGCCCAGTGATGAAATCCATCGAAATACTTTCCCATTTCCCCTCCGGCATGGGAATTGGTTGTAGTAGTCCTGCAGGGTGGGTCAGCTCCCCCATGTTCCGCTGACATGCCTCACACTCCCGTACGTGCTGCAAAACGTCCTCGTTGAGGCCCTTCCACATGAATCTCACTCGAATAGCCATATAAGTCTTTCGGAACCCCTGCAGGGCAAACAATGGTGAATCATGAGCTGCCGAGTATCCTCTCCCTCAACTCCGAGTTGGGCACTAAATAAATGCACCTCTGTTAATAAATGACCTCATCCATCACACGGTAACACTCATCTGCATGTGTTCCCTCCAATACCTAACATGCCCTCCTATCCTTGGAGTACTCCACCAACCACTGAGCCCTCCAATCCTGGCAGATGCTCATGAGAGATAACCCAGTTGGTCTCCGAGATAGAGCATCGACCACCACATTGTGCTTCCCGCGCACATACTCTATGTTGAAATCATAGGGCTGCACCTTGATGACCCATCTCTGTTGCCTGTCATTGACTCCATGTTTCCCCATGAAATGTGGAAGACTGTTGTGATCAGTCTTCACTCGGGACCGATTACCCACCAAGTACTGGCGGAACTTAGCCAATGCATGCATAATGGCCAACATCTCCTTGTCATATATGGAATATGACACCTCATGCAATAGGAGCTTTCGAATCTTGAAAGCTATGGGATGCCCCTCTTGTGACAACACTGCTCCAACTCCTACCCCAAATGCATCACACTCCACCGTGAATGGCTGGGAAAAGTCCAGAAGTGGCAAAATAGGGCAACTACTCATCACCTCATTGAGGTGATCAAAGGCAACATGTGCTCCACCAGTCCATGTGAAGGCCCCGTTCTTGGTCAAATCGGTCAAAGGTGCTACCAGCTGCGAGAACCCTTTGACAAACTTCCTGTAATAGGTGCAAATTCCCAAGAAGTCCCTCAGTGTAGTCATGACTCCGGGTACTGGCTAATCGTGGATGGCCTGAACCTTTTCCTTGTGAACTTTCACCCCATCTGCTCCAATGATATGCCCTAGGTAGAGCATCTCTGTCAACCCAAACTCGCACTTGGAGAGCTTGGCATAAAATCGTTGCTCCTCCAGAATGCAAAATACCTCCTCTAAGTGTTGGAGGTGCTCTTCCCATGTCCAGTTGTAGATCAGAATTCATCGAAAAACACTAGCACAAACCTCTTCAATTGTCCCTGGAGACATGATCCGTGCATGACTGGAATGTGGCCGGAGCATTGGTCAGCCCAAATGGCATAAACGAGAAACTCAAAGTGCCCATAGTGGCACCGAAAAGCTGTCTTCGGGATGTCCTAATCCCTCACCCTGATCTGGTGGTACCCTGAACATAGGTCAATCTTAGAGAAGTACTTGCCTCCTCTAAGCTCATCCATCATCTCGTCAATGCGGGGAATAGGGTACTGGTTCTTAAGAGTCTTCCGGTTGAGGGCCTGGTAGTCAATACACATCCGAAGGGTTCCATCCTCCTCCTTCACCAGCACTACCGAAAAAGCGAAGGGACTGCAACTTGGCCTGACATGGCCCAATGCAAGCAGCTCATGGATGGCCTTCTCTATCTTGTCCTTATAGGCTTTGGAAGCCTGTAAGGAGTAGTGATCACTGCTTGTACACCCGAATCCAGCTCAATGGTGTGCTCAAATCCTCTATCTGGTGGTTGCCCTGGTGGAATGTCCCCAAACATTATTGCATACCTTTCTAGTAAATTATGTATGTCTGCTGGTGGTGGTTGCGCTTGTCCCCCAGCCTCTAAGATCCTCAACTCAACTACCCATGTGATGTCGCCATGTCATAGATCTGCCTCCATCTTGTGGGCCGAAACTGTCTAAGGTGGGTAAGGTTGCATGCCTCTTAAGACCACTAGTTTGCCATCTGGCCCAATGAACTCCATCTCTGGTTTCCACCAATCTGTCGTGACTTGCCCAAGGGAATACAACCACTGGACACCCATCACTATGTTGGTGTCTAGCACATTGACCACAAAAAAGTGGTCCGTCATTGATTTGTTCCCCATAACTACTATCAAGGAGGGCACATATCAGGTGCACTGGATGGTACGGTCACCTGGCACTAGGAATGAGAAACCCTCAAACTCTGTTGTGGTGAGGCCCCTCCTCTAGACCAGTTGTGCATCTATGAAATTGTGGGTAGCCCCACTTTACACCAACACTGACACCCTTTGTCCCTGTACAGTGCCTCTAATCCTCAGTGTCAAAACTTAGGAATCCCACATAAAGAAGCAAGGACTCCTCCTGCTCGGGCAAGAGATGCCCCTTCCTGTGGAGGTGGTGGTGGTGGCCCTCTATCTGCCGGACTCTTTCCATCTATCCCACCACAATCCTGCTCCACCTCATCCTCCTGGTCACTGTCAAAAAATACTTCAATGTAGTGTGCTCTACCTGCAATGCACCTATGGCCAGGTGCCCAGGGCTCTTTGCATGTGAAGCACAGCTTCCTCCTCCGGAGGTCCTTTTGTGTCTCCTCATCCAACTGCCCCCTCCCCTGTGTGGTCCTCGGCGGTGGGGGTCTAGTCTCATGCCCCTTCTGTAGGAAAGGGGTCCGTGCAAGAAAAGGTGCTCTAGTCTTGGGGATGGCCCCCTATACATCTTTGGCACACATGACAGCTTCCTGCAGCATAGAGGGTCTACATGACTTCACCAGTCCATGCGGGGGCTCAAGCAAGCCCTCAATGAAGGTACATACCCTCCTTGCCTCGAATAGATCCGAGACCATCACTGGCACACGCAAAAAATCTGAAAAGTACTTCTCTCGGTTACCTGTTTGGCGCAGTTGTGTCAGCTCCCTGAAATAAGCCTATGGATCCCTCTGATCAAATTGCTCCACCACCCTCTTAGTGAAGTCCTCATGAGAAACTATCTAGGCATGCCCTAAGGTGGTCAAGCCATGGAACCACCAATCATGGGCTTCCCCCTCCAGGTGCAGCGTGGCCATCTTAATGGCTCCCTACTCTGTCATCCAATTGAGTTGAAAGTATGTGTCCATCTTTTCAACCCAAGCCCTGGCCGTCCACTTGTCAATGCCATCAAAAGTAGGGAAATACATCCTCCCTATGGTTCTTTGCAACTCATAGTTTTAGGTCCCTTGTCCTCCGTACCCCTTATTCCTCTCACTCTACTTGAGCTTGCAGTAATCTCTGCAGGAGAGGACTTCTTTGAAGTCTTTGTCGATGGTCTACCACTCTCTGAAGTAATCCCCCATTTGAGGAGGATCTTCCTCCCTTGCAGGCTCGATTTGTGCCACTGGCACGAAAGAAGCTAGTGTAGCCCGAGTCAGCACACTGACTGAAGTGCGTTGTACTGCTAGTGAGGGGTGATCAAAAGGCTGAGAAGCCCCCGAAGTTTCTCCACATAGAAACCCTCTATGCGTGGTCCTTTCTATGTTCTAACTTGATCTCCTCCAACATGTCTCTCTAGCCCTTGGCCAAGTCACTCAAGGCCCTCATGAGGCTGTCAAAAGCTATCTCCTCCCTGCTCTTGGGTTCTATCGTTTCCTCCTCTCCAGCCACTGCTTTCCCTCTGTCCTGTGTGTCTGGAGTAATTTCTAACTTCCTTTCTCTGCTCATGTACCTCTGCCTACGGCAGGTGATTTTCTGTTGGTCTCCTTCTCTCATAGGAAACAATCCCCAGAGTTGAGCCAAGAACTAGGGCTTTGATACCACTGTAGTGTTCCTAAGTAGGAATGTAAGTGATATTAATCAAATAAACTATGCAATAGCATATAAAAATAAAACACACATTAAACATCCAGAAAATGCAGCCAATAATGAACTATTAAGTTAAGTTGCAGGGAATGTGGGTCTAGGGTTTGTTTCCGTACGGAAACAAAACGAAAACAAGGAAACTCGTACTATAACCATTCTCAACAAAGACATTAAGGAGATGGGATTCTCTTTAGATTTTTCTTTCTCGAAGCTCTTTTCATCAGAGATCCTTAGGGCACAAGTAGCAAGGGTGTTGAGAACACCCAACTTCTGACCCGAGAAATGGTGGGAACATGCATGAAGGCACTGCTCCGTATGTGTCTTCTTTCAAAACACTTGGTGGGAGAAGGAACCGTCACTATTATTTGAAATAAGATATCAAGGAAAGGGAGGCAACCATCGACTTCTTGTGCCAAGGATTGACTGTTGAGATGATCGAAGAAGAGATCTAACTCCTCTTGGCCATGAGACTAGATAACATTAGTGTCATCTACATATCTTTTCCAAAGCTTATGCAGGAAGCAGGCCGAGTTTAGAGCCTTGGATTCTAAATCTTCCATAAAAAGATTTGTAACGACAAGCAATAGCGGTGAGCCCATGGAAACCCCATAGGTTTGCTCAAAGAACTCCTGTTCAAAACTGAAAAAGGTGAAAGTGAGGCAGATCTCAACTAACCGAGCAGTATCAGGATCTGTTAGGTGGTTGATCACCTCCATGGCCTCATTTATAGGGATGCAAGTGTACAGGTAAACTACATCAAAACTAACAAGATATCCCTGGGTCATGCTTAATGTTCTTGAGCTCCTCAATAAAGGAAGCAGAGACTTTGACGAAGGACTTTGTACGGCCAACTAATGGCTTAAGCTTTAAGGAAAGGAACTTAGCAAGAAGATAGGTAGGACCTCTAATGGTGTTGACAATGGGCCTTAGGGGAGCTCCTTCCTTGTGAATTTTAGGGAGCCCATAGATCCTAGGAGTGATGGGATTGCTCTCAATGAGTTTATGGTTCAAGGAAGTCACTGAGTTACTGGGTTTAATGGCAAGGGCCACATTCCTAGAAATCTTCTTTAACGGGTTTTTGGGGAGCTTCTTATAGCTTCCACTATTATGAAGATGATCCAACATCTTATTGCGGTAATCAACTTTGTTGAGAATGACAACAACCCCACCTTTGTCGGCTTTCAGAACAACGATATCATTGTTCTGGTTTAAGGATCTAAAGGCTACAAATTCTTCCCTGCTAAGGTTGCTCTTAGGGGGCTTTGCCTTCCTGAGGACCACGACACAATCCTGCCTGATAGTGTTTTTAATACTATCAAGTAAACCTCTAATCCCAAACTCTATGTCACAAATAATGTCATCCACAAGGATCTTTTTAGGGGCCAAGGCAAAATTTAACCTTTTACCCAAAACCTTAAAAACCGAAGGGGGAAAGGAGAAACTAGATAAATTGATAACCTTATTATTAATAAGAGATGGAGGGGGAAGATTAATATTATTATTTATACTATGATTCTTCCTAAACCTAAAATTATTGTTTATTTATTTAATATATATAAATATATATAATATATAATAATATAAAAAATAAAAAATAAATATAAAATAATAATACCTTTATTATAACTAAGCTACAATTTAATAATCTTTAATTTAATTTAAATATCTATATATAGTATATATATTTAAATAAAAAATTAATTAATATAAAATAATAAAGAACATTTATGTAAATTCACATGTCCCTTTAACTTTTAATTTAATATTAATATAACTAACTTTTATTTTGTTAATCATTTAAATTGACCTATTTTAAGTTTTAATTTAATATAGTTATGCCTCGGGTCCTGTCTAACTAGCCATTTCGCAGTCAAGGTTAGTCGTTAGTCAATAAAGCCATTGCCTGGTCTAAGATTGTAGCTGTTGGATGTTCTACTCTAACTATTTAACATGCATACTGGATCTGATTCTTCAACTAGTCCTGACGATGAACCACACTGGTTGGTTCGAAACGCGTCGACAAATCAAATATCATGTGATTTACGCCAAAAAATCTCTCATAAACTTGATATGGATCACAAAAGCCTCAATTCAACAACTATACTGCTTGTGCACCAATATACCCCTCAACCCCAATAAAAACAATTGTGTTTTCTTGGCTTGGAATGTGTGTCAATCGACCAAGAGCTTCGCAGATGCTACATCTTACAATCAAGCAAGTGTGAAAACCAAGACAAACTAAGAACTGAACAATACTTCCAGAGGTGTTAGACTTTCTTTTCACGAACAAGGTCCATTCAGAGAGCTGGAGTTCTACCAGTGTGTCGCCAAGTGATGTAGTGGTTACAACCATGCTGCAAAATTTTGCCTTAGCTTCGTTTTGGGGCCTCCCTACCAACCTTTCATAGCAGCATGTCTTGCCTTGTCAAGTACACAAGCTTCAGTGTTTTGCTTGCAAAATGACAGTCTATCTGTGAGAGCTTGTTGCATCCCCCTCAGAGGTTGTTTCTTCGGCCTTGGTCCAGCTGCAGGCTGAGAAGCTCCCTCAAGAAATTGTGCAATTATAGAGGGGAACCAACCTTCCCTCCAAAAATTGTGCAATTCTCTATGGCAACCTACTGGGCTCCAGAATTGCGCAAATCTGTTTGTCACTGTTCACTAAGAAAATTGATCAATTCTTCCGAGCAGGGCCGCATAGGCCAGAAATTGCGCAATTCTAAGCAGCAGTCAGCTACTCTACCTAGAAATTGCACAATCCCTCTAGGTAACTAGCCCATCTCCCTCCCCAAAAT